>APFE031667435.1:53416-150552 GCA_000404065.3 Pinus taeda
TGAACTAAAACTGAATTCCATTCTCCATTTCTCATTTGAAGTTATTTATGCATTTCTGGTTTGAAGCAATGGTGATTGTGATATAGTAGAATTGTGAAGAAGGACAATCTGGACCTCCTTAGTTAGGAGCCTCTTCTTTTACATCTTCTGCATCATAAGCCATTTTTTATTAGTGCTCTTAGATTTATCTTCATGAAAGTAGTATTGAAGGGAAGGACAACCTGGTTCTCCTAAGTTAGGAGCCTCTTTCCTCATATATTACATAAATGAATTAGAAATCTTTCTAGATCTATATATTTTAGATAGGCACTTCTAAGTTTACCTTCCCGGGTTGACATTAAATTAAACTCTAATTTGCATCCGCATTTTAGACCCAACAAGGTTGATTCTTGATAGTTTCCAACAACAATGCTTTGGCTTTGGCAGCCACTACAGTGGGAGAGTGCAGACTGTTTTTGAAAGTGGCTTCATTCCTTGCTAACAACACTTCCCAGCAAATGAATTTTGGTATTGCATACCAGATTTTGGCCAACATGGATTTTCTCTTCAATGTGTGAGGGGAACGCCCTTTCCAGGAGGCGAATAAATTAACTACTGAGAGTTGCGTTGGGGTTTGCGCATTCAGCCCGTGCATAGCATGCGTCCGTACATCCTGAGTGAAGGGGTAGTCAATAAACAAATGATTAAGCGTTCCTGAGCCGAGCAGCAGAGAGGGAAAATATGGGGTTCGATAATTACACGTTTCGCTAAGTTGTCTCCTGTCATGACCCTTCTGTGCATGAGAATCTAGTAGAAGAAGTTTATCTTTGGGAGGCTAAAGGGGTCCTAGACGTGCTACCATAACGAAGGAGAGTGGATCTGCGGATGGTGTTCTTGGAGAGCTACAAAGCCCTGTGATGCTATGTAAGCATCGATCTTCCCCCAACCCCAGTTGTCCCTTGAACGAAGATGCACAGGATCAATTCCCAAGGTTGCAGCTAGGAAGAGGCGATGTTACAGTTGCAACCTATCTGGGAGGTGGTGGAAAGCCCAAGCAATCCAATTCCCACCAGAGTCCCATGAAGAAATATATGCCACCTTATGGATTCCATGTTGAGTGAGGCAATCACGCAGATCTGCGAATTCAGGGGCGAATTTGAGGGGTTGGAGGCCCATGATCTTATCTTCCCATAACCCTATTATTTTCCTATTTCTAAGGATTCTGTACAGGTGATCTTTAAAGAACTCCCATCCCCAGTTGCATAACTTCCATGGAGTGGTTCCTTTGCAAGAAGCTCCTTCATCCATATTGTTTATTGAGAGCCTGCACAAATACTTTTTAATGAGTACTTGACTTACCGGATGTCGATGATTTGAGAAGATTTTCCAAAGAATCTTTCCTCCTAAAGCCGGATTGGCCAACCCAGGGTCTTTTACCTAAAGACCACCTTCTGATAATGGCCTTTTCACAATGTCCCAACTTACCAGGTGAATTTTTTTTTATTCCCCTTTACTCCTTGCCACAAGAAATTTTGAATCAATGTAGAAAGCTGCTCGGTGATCATTTTTGGAGCCAAAAGAAATGAAGCCTGATAGATTGGAAGGGAGGAGAGAACAAATTTTACAAGGATAAGATTCTCGGCTGTGGTAAGCCACTGGCCGCCCCAAGCAATCATTTTTGCCTTAATTTTGTTAATAATTTCTAGCCATTGAAGGGGCTTATTGGTTCCCAGAGTTAAAGGCAGGCCTAGGTACTTGAATTTGTCCAAGGAGGCAAATCCTATGAAGCCCAGGGCTTGAGCAATCTGAAGAATAGTTTGTTGATGCTACCACCCAACCATACACTACACTTTTCCTCCTATTGACCAAAGCTTTGGAAACTCTACAGAAAATTTGAATAACATCGTTAAAATCCCTTGCAATTTTAATGGAGGAACCTCCCATGAGAAGTGATTCATCGACAAATAAGGCATGGTTGATTGGGTTTGTTCCTCTCATCGCCCTGATGCCTAGAAGTGGCCCATTTAACTTCTCCGCTATCAGCTTCCGGCTTAGGGAATCTACCATCAAAATGTACAGGAAGGGGGACGGAGGGCAGCCTTGCCTATGCCCCTTGAAGCTTTGAAATAGTTGGTCGGTCTGCCATTTACTAAAGCAGCTATCCATGGCTCTCTTATACATGCTTTAATCAACTTTTATAAAATCAAAGCTGAAACCTGTAGAAATTCTCACTGTAGATCAACCCGATAATGCAATATGCTAAATCAAAATACTTAATCTACTTCTACAATCAAACTCGCGGAAGCTTAATCGATTTGAGCAAGATCAAACATAACACATATAACATAGAAGAATAATCAATACACATGAAACACAGAAGAATACTTTGGGGAAAGCCTAAGCTAAAAACCTCGCTATCTGTATTATCATACAAGTGGAAATATCTCAGGATTACACAAAGCTTTAGCTCTCATAGTTATCCAACTCTCAGTACAATCCCTCACTACTACTCATAGACAGAATAGACAACTCATATGCCTTTCCTCTGCCCTCCAAGCCTCCTATTTTCTTGCGCAATTTTCCTTGGTTGTTCCTATTGTAACCTTGTGTGACATTGATCTCACACACCGTAAAACTGCACAAATCTCAAGGAATGAATTCCTTCTGCATGCAAGACATTTTCTTATAGGAAAATTCTTGCAACTGATAGTACATTGTCCCTGCCTTTAATCTCAACTGGGTCTTTGTCTGAACTAACATGCATGAGTTATTTATGAGAGAATATTCAGTTATCTAGAGTACACTAGTTTCATGCATGCACGTATTAACTGACTGAACTCACAATTAGTTCCTCCAATAGTTTGGAACTAATTTAACTGGACTTAACTCAGTTAACTGAGCTAACTAATTACAACTCAAATACAACTCATCCTCATCTCCTTAATTAAGGGATAGCTTCCTCAATCAAAGGGATAATTGTTGCATGACTTCACAAAGGCTTCATGTTTGATTTTCTCCAATTAATTAACTCAAGATGAATTAATTAATTATTTTTCAAACGGTTGGTGAGACTAAATTCAAATTTTAATTCTCAATTTTAATTCAAAGACAAGTTAAAATTGGAATATTCTTGTTGCCACATTTCAACAAAACCAAAAGCAGAAAGAACTTGGAGGAGGAAAGAGTGCCTTACTCAATCAGAGGTGTTCGCCATGCTTAGCTTAATGAGCATCCCTTGCTCTTGGCGTTGGTGGCAGGAATGAATGGTTTCCTGCACAAGGATCACATTATCCAGGATATGCCTTCCTTTAACAAACCCACCTTGGTTGGGAGAGATGAGTTTTTCCAGCAGAGGCTTTATTCCATTCGCAAGTAGTTTGGAGAGAATTTTGTAGGATGCATTGCAAATCGAAATTGGCCTAAAACTATAAAAAGCCACCAAGTTCGCTTCTTTTGGGATTAGTGCTAGGAAAGTGAATTTTGTGCTTCCTCCCATTTTGGATTTTTTGAGAAATCCTTTGATCATTCGAAACAAATCAGCCTTGATGATGTCCTAGCAAATTCTATAAAAATGAATGGAGAACCCATCGGGTCCTGGAGCTTTGTCTAGTTCCATCATCTAGATTACATTGTTGATTTCTTCTTCAGTGAAGGGTTTCAGGAGTCTTAAGTTGTCCTCCTCATTTACCATTCTTGGAACTTGAGTGAGGAAGTTTGATGATTCCTCATCATTGTCCACACCTTCTTCTTTGTACAACTACTAGAAATGAGAGGTTGCAACCTCTTTTATCAGAGTTGTACCTTTGAGGACAGTCCCATCAGGGGAGGTAGTTTCAAAAATGTGATTTCTAGAAAAACAAGCTCGAATTTGCTTATGGAAGAATGCAGAATTTTTGTCTCTAGACACGAGCCATAGATTATGGGATTTGAGCCTCAAGGATTCTTCCTACACTCTAAATGATCAGAGAGTGCTGAGTTGGGCTTCTTTCTCATTCTAAATTTCTAAAGAGGTAATGTCTTGCAACTCCATGTCCAGTTGCAAATTGAAAAGTTGCTCGGTGTTCTGCTTTCTAAGCCTAGTGGGGGAGTCTGAAGTTTTTTTATCCATCCTTTCAAGGCTGTTTTGGTTTTTGTTCCCACACATAGCTGGGCGATCCAAAAACAGGGATGGACCAAGCCTTCAAGACTATGTCCATAAACCCTTCCCTGTCTCACCAGAGGGGGTTGAACAAGAAGGGGATGGGTCCAAGATTTTCCTCTTCTTCAAACAACAATAGAATGGGTTTATGATTAGATGTCAACTTAGGCAGAATTTTAGTGGAGATAATATTCTTTTTAGAGAAGAAAGTGCTTCGAAGTAAAAATCAGTCCAAACGGGCTGATATATGCTTTGCCCCAGCTCTGTTGTTTAACCAAGTGTAGAGCCCTTTCTTTGGCTTAAAATCCAGTAAGTCCCATTGTTGAATCAGGTCTTCCATGAAGAGAAGGAAATGTCCTTGTTGTTGATTCCTCCTCTTTTTTCCTTTGGGTCAAATATTACATTGTATTCTCTTGCTAGAATTATATTCTTGGGGGAGTAAGCATCTAGAAAATTGGGCAGGGTTTGCTAGCAGTCTTTCTTTTCTACATAGAAGACAGGGACATAAATATTAAAGAGTGAGAAGGTGATCTTACTTGCAAGGTGTCGAAGTTTGGTATAGATCCAATGCTGCATTTGGAAGAAGCTCTTGAGTTGAAAATTTTTGTCTTCCTCCCAGAGAGTGGCAAGCCCACCACATGTGCCCCTTGCACTTACTGCTTTTCGGGCTTTTGTTTTCCATTTTACTTTGTTGAGATCAAGAAGGGCATTCCCTTCTATTTTAGTCTCATGGAGCATGAGGATCTTGGGGGATTTTGATTTCAAAAGGTTCTTCATAGCTTCAGCTTTTAAGGGATTCCCCAAGCCTCTGTAATTCCAAGAGACTAATCACATTATTTACTAGAAGGGGGGGAGCAAACTCTCCCTTGGGAGACCTAGTTCTAGTATTTCTGTCGATGGACATCTCAATCGTGGGTTGGTTACCTTGCATTTTTTGTCTTTCAACCTCTTCTTCCCTTGCCTCTCCGTGAGACTTCCTCCCAACTCTTTTTAACGGCCTATTTGTTGTCTCATCTTTCGAGGATCCAGAGATCTTTGGAGACTTCTTCCTTGTCATCTCTGCATAGGATGGGGGGCTAGAGGCACCTCTTAGAAATCCGGCTTGTAAAGGGTCTGTTTCCTCCAGTCTTTTATCTTCTTCCATAGTAATGGCCTCATGTTCGGCCTCTTTGACTGTTGGAGCTAGGGGTTCTTCTGGCGTGTTGAGTATTTCATAGGGGTTGTTGGATGTCTCTGTTCTTGAAGGGCCTGTGCTCCCCTCCCCTTGTGCCATGGGAGGTTCTATGCTCCCCATGGGCACTCCTTTCCCTTTGGTCATGCTATTATGTTTAGTTGATGCTAATTTCTGAACCTGAGTCCATTGTTCTCCTTTCGATTTCTCGACCTCCTCTTCTGTTTTCTTTTTACAATGCTTGGCAAAGTGCACGTAGCAATGGCAATGTTGACATTTAAATGGGAGTTGCTCGTAGTCAAACACTTGTATGTGAGACCAATCATCCACTGTGAGATTTATAGCTTCAGGGAGACCTTTCTCCAGGTCGACTTCTACGCAAATTCCTGCACAAGAGTACTGGTCCCTCCTTTCTTCATGATCTATGTATTTTCTGAGCTGATTGCCTATCGTTTCTAGAGATTTTGGGTTCCAACAATGCAGAGATAAGTGAGGCAGGCATACCCATACGGGGACAGCCGAGGGAACATCTCGAGTCGGATCGAAATATGGGTTCCATTGGTTCAAGTACAGGCCCTGAGGGCCCATGAAATACGGGCCAATTCTGAATATGAGATTCCTATCCTCTATCGATTCAAAGGCGAACATGAAGAAGCCGTTACCAACTAAATGACTTTTGATACCTTCTTTGAGTAGAGATCTTTGGTTCCTTTGCACCCAGGCATCAACAGCTTTGAGCGAGGGCCATAGGCCGATGAACTGCCCAATGAGCCCTCGTTTTGTTAGGTTTAGAGCCGATCTACAGGGTTCTTCAGTCGGTCAGGCAACCGTGGGGATGGTTTCCATTCTTTCGACAAACTTCTGCTGGTGTTCATTTGTTGGGCGTTTGTTGCATGCAACAACAAGCTTCCTAAATGCCTTCAGCTCGGGAGG
The DNA here is from genome assembly GCA_000404065.3 of Pinus taeda. Taxonomy (NCBI): domain Eukaryota; kingdom Viridiplantae; phylum Streptophyta; class Pinopsida; order Pinales; family Pinaceae; genus Pinus; species Pinus taeda. The sequence goes on from APFE031667435.1 coordinate 59,638, forward strand.
AAGAGGAGGATCGACCTCGGGGCCCCCTCTTGGGGTTATAGCGGTGGAGTAGCATGCAAAAGCGCTCTGTATTGGATCACCGTTGCACTGCTCGCACGATCAATCTAAGGAGTGAATTCATTGTCGATTCTAATTATTTGTCATCTTCGCTCTTTATTATGACTTTGAACAATATTTTGACTCTTCATTTCTTTGTTGTTCTCTTTAGCTCATGTTTTTATCTAATCACCTTCCTTTTCCTATGGTGTTTCTCCTTATGTTTGTCTTATACACACAATTATCCTCATCTTTAATTTATTTTCCTTGTGCTCCTCAATCTTCAATGCATTCTTTTCTAACAAAATTTACATGATCCATTTTCTACTTCTACATAGTTGCTTCTTACACATATTTAAGCATGTTGTGTTTTCTAACTTTTCTTTTCAATTTTACATAAACCATATCTTTGATGTGCTATTGTTTTCCAATCTAAAATATATACTAATTCTCTACCCTCTAATTATGCACTACTACATTAACAATTTTAATTCAAAACACAATATTACATATGTGTTAATCCTTAAAAGCTTTATAATGTAGGCAATAATCCTTCACACTTTATTTCATGTTTTCAATTTTTTCCATCTTATTTCTTCTTTACATATGATTTTAATTCAAAATACAATATTACTTATATGCTAATCCTTAAAAGCCTTGTAATGTAGGCAATAATTCTTCTCACTTTATTTCATGTTTTCAATTTTTTCTATCTTATTTCTTTTTTAGATGCGATAATTTGTGTTATATATATATATTATATATATATATATATAAAATCAAGATAAATATTATCTAGTTTTATTATAAAAGTATATTTTACTTACATGTTAGACATTTAACTAATCAATAATTTTATCCTCCATACTTTTTGTTTTTTTCTTAAAATGATTGTAAAAATAAATTAAATTTATTCTTCTTAAAATGATGGTAAAATTACCTAAAATTCATCAAAGACTTTTCAAAATGATTGGGAAGATTACTTGTGAAATAAGTGTAAATAAGGTTAAACTACTTTGAAAATAAGTAACATCAAACCAACATTTGACTTTCTCATTTGCGTATAAGAGTAACTCCACATAGGGAGTCAATGAATAATGAGTGGGAACCACTCACCAACAATCACAAAACCTAAGTGAGACTTCTACGTATAGTCATGCATGAAACATGGTTATGGTTACCATGTGCTATGCTTTATGAATGGATGCATGTTAATTTGCGTTTATTATTATTATATCTTTTAATATTTTTCATTTTTTCCCTGAATAAAAGGTGGATTCGCATCTCGTATTTTAACTATATGTATATCCTTTATATATGTAAGTTTGGATTTAATAATTATAAAAAAGTAATATTTATTTTATATATATTCAATTTTTATAAGTGATATTTTTTTGTATATTGTTATAACAAATTTAAGATTATGTTGATAAAGCTTTAACTTTTTATAAAAATTGGTCTATCATGAATATTATTTTTGGAATGAGGGAAAGTATTCAACATGTTTCTTTCAGATCTGTTTTTCACGACAAAAAAATGACTTAATAAGTTTTTTTAATAAGTTTTTGGTAATTTGTGGCAGGATCGAAAAGGGTTATTCTTTGCCTTGATGAACAAATAGAGACATAATTTGGTGGGGATTGGGCATCACAACTAACAACTAGGCTAAATATCTAGCTCTTTGGCGGGGATTAAAATCAACGATAGCAAGGAAAAGCTCCAAACTTATGGTGCTTGGAGATTCAATGATTGTAATCCAACGAGTGTGAGAAGCAAGGACATTGTAAAATTCTGTTCTTTCTCCTATATTGCAAAGGATTGTTTTACAAACCTAGCATTTCGAACAAATGAACTTCTTCCATGTGCATAGGCAATTGAATACCATTGTTGACTCATTGTCAAACAAAGGGGTTATGCTGGAACATGGTTCCCTAGAATTGGATAAAAGGTTAATAATAACCCTCCCTTACCATGAACCAAATTGTTAATTCAATGGCCCAAAAGCTTCATGTAAGGGCGCCCACAGCTAAATCAATGTTAAAAAACATAAGGTGGGAGGCACCTTATTTGATTACCTTAGAAACCAATGGTCCTAGGCCCACATTTCGGTGACTATACTAAAGGAATGGTGACCCTCATTTACTTCTTAGCCACAGAAATCAATGAGCAGGTACCACTGTATAAATCATTGCAACATTTGGCATAGGAACAAAACCTCACGTAAGCATAGGTGGTTGCAAAATTTAATATCTCAAAGTGGTAATTGGAATAAAAAGGCAAGAAGTGCATTGTCAATGTTACCACAATCAATAATCTTTAGAATGGAATTAATCCCTCGATCTCTCTTTATCAATTATCAGTCTTCTCAGGACAATCGGCGAGATTTGTGTAGGGATTTGGTAACACAACACATTAATGCGTAGCAGAGGTGGATATATTAGAAAAGGTGCTGCTCATAATCGAACTCACACAAAAACGTTGTTGAGTGTTCAAGCTAGTGCGTAGCGGTGGGTGTAAAGCAAAGGGTGTTATATTCGGCATGGTGTGATTCATATCTGAGTCTGAATTACATTATCATTAGGTATTTGCATAAACTCATAGCAGAGGATGCCATACACGACAAGTCAAGAAGCAGTGCAGCTCATACCTCTCATGTCAAGCCTGTGGACATCTTCAAATGGGAATGAGCAAACAAAAATGAACCAATTGCTATAAAGGTGGCTAGAGGCAGTGGAAGGGTTGTTGAAGGCACTAAACCAAAGGAGAGATGCAGAGGAACATAAAAGGAAGACATGCCAACTATTAATGAATACTAAGTATGAATTGTTATAGAGTAGAATGGATAAATTTCAAGTTGACGTCAGAACAAAATTGGCAGCAATGGATATTAAACTGGCACATGCTGAGGAAAATTACAATAGTGGAGCAAAGTTTACAATAGAAGAGGTAGAGACTAATGAGGGACCAATGAAGAAAAAGGCCTGAAAAGCATGGGGGTCAGGAGCAGTAGAACAAGAATGATGGAGCTGAGCTACAAGGATGAATTGAAGAGGTAGGTGTGAGAGACCCTAACTAATCCCCTTATTGTAAATATTTAAAATCATTTTGTTATAATTAAAATAACTCTGAATTGGGACACCGATTTAAGAGCTTGAGGGAGGAAGATTGCTTGGGAAAATGGAGGAAGCTTGGTTACTTTAATGACAACCATGAGAGGTTGATCAACATGCTTTAATGGGGATGACTGCGTTTTAAATTTAGCTAAAGAAGAAGGAAAAAGGACCATACTCCTCTTGGAAAAACTTACAACAAAAAAGGACAAAAATTGAATGACGAGGAGTGGCGTTGGAAAGAGATGGGTTTGGAGATGCATGACTAGAACGAGGGTTGATTTGGTTACAATTGTCATGATTGGAAGGTGGGGATAACCCATAATGTGGCAATGACGAAGTGGAATGGGGAATTCGAAGGTATAAAGGGGCGTTGTTCACGACCGAGAATAAAAAAGAAGAAAGTGAAACTCAACAGAGGAGCTAACAGAGAAGGATATACTATGGTTAGAGCGATTGAGGAGAAGAGAAGATCGGTTCTTGGTTGAGCACTAGAAGCAATGATAGGTATCTCTCAAGAGAAGGGCCAAGGTCTCTAGATTGCTTGTCTTAGTTTGAGGGTGGATACGGTGTAGTCTCTAGATTCTCTTACTTAGCTGGTGGTGAAGGCCTTGCTCTTTGGATTTTTAGTCAAGGAGTGCCCTCATGTCTTCCTTTCTTGTTTTCTAGTTCATTCTTAGTGAGTTATAGACTCCTGGTTTAGGGTGGAACCAATGAGGGCAATTTTCTAATGGTGGAGGTGGATTGACCTATGGAATCCCTTGATCGGTTGGTGGGTGGAGGTGGTATAGCCTCTGGTTTCCCTGTTTCAACTTGACTTCTTGTATTAGCGGGTGGGTGGAGATAGTGTAGTCTTTGGATTCCCTGTTTCAGCTGAAGGGTGGAGATGGTGTGATCTTTAGACTCGCTTGATTATTTGGTGGATGGAGGTGGATTGACCATTGGATTCCCTTCAGAAACTAGAGGGTGTAGGTGGTGTAGCCTCCAGATTCCTTCTTTTATCTTGAATTCTTGTATTAGATGGATGGTGGAGACGGTGTAGCCTTTGGATTACCTGTTTTAGCTGAAGGGTGGAGATGTTGCAATCCCTAGACTTCCTTGATTATCTGGTAGGTGGAGGTGGATTGACCTTTGGATTCCTTATCTCAGCTAGTGCTATTGGTTAATTCCTTTGAGCACTCTTACTCAAGCTCTGGAATATGGCTTGGCAATGATTGGTTGCAATAAAGGTTGTAGTGCAGACCAATCTAAGGTTGCATGGAGAGTTAGAGTCCCAATCTCGGTTGCCAAACTTTCTCTTATAAGATAAGTGCTTACTTATGTACTTGTGCATGTTTATTGTGTTGTTAAAATACTTATGTTAATGCTGAGGGATATCCATTTCCTGTGTATGATTCATGAGGAATGTTTATTTCTTGTGTTAATAACAGGGAATGTCACTAGCCTTGAGGGTTATCTCAATTGATCGAGTTCTCGTCGCTAAAAGAACCTTGATAATGGGAGGTCACAAGGTCAATTCTCCTCGATGCCCTCGGGGTTAGGATTTGCTAATAAGTCGATGAGATGTGATCTTTGAGGGTGATCTTCTTAGATATTTCCTTGGAAAAAAAATAGGGAATGTCACTTCCTGAAGGATTAATGAAGAAAAATGTATGTAAGGATGAATGGGTTTAATTCATGTGTGAATGATGGTAGATAATTAATCTTTGTATTTAATTATGAGCCTGAAATCGATTTAAATTGCTTAGGTATCATAGATGGGTAAATCTCTGGTGTTTTACTAAATTCCTATGTTAATATGAATTCTTACGACAGGACCTGTATATGAAATTTCAAGCCTATGACAACTAGGTTTACTTCCACTCAATATCTGGAGAGATAGCCAAGAATTTTATAAGTGTTGAGAATGGGTTTGTAAAGCTCAGGAGGGATAGACCTGTGTGTGTGTGTGTGCACGTGCACGCGATCCTGGTACGAGAAGTTAACAGAACATCTTCTAAAACTCAATTTCACACATTATGATCTTGATGATGTAACTTTGTTTGTCAAGAAAGTTGGAAAAATAGTTGTATATCTTGTGGTGTATGTAGATGATCTTCTGATGACAGGGAACAATGAGAGCTACATTGCATCCATAAAGAAAGAATTGAGGAAAGGTTTTGAAATGGTAGATTTGGGCTATGTTCACTACCATGTTGGTATTGAAGTAACTCAACCTCTGAAGTTTATAGTACTCTCTCAGAAGAAGTACATTGGGGATCTGTTGAACAGGTTTGGCATGGTTGAGTGAAATCCTTTGACTACTCTAATGGAACAGAACTTAAAGATCACATCCACTAAAGGAAAATAATTTGAGGATGCAACGAAGTGTAGACAACTCGTAGGAAGTCTCAACTGCTTAACTATTACTAGACCATACATTTCATTTGTTGTTGGAATCTTCTCTAGGTTTATGCAAAAACCTTGTGAGGGGTCATTGGTCTACTACAAAGAGAGTCCTAAAGTACTTGAAGGGAACTTAAGAGTTTGGACTCAAGTATACACAAGTGGATGACTTCAGCTTGATTGGATACTCTGTTTCAGATTTCGATGGATATAATTAAACTAGAGTATCTACTTCAGTTTATGTTATGAGTCTTGGATTAGGAGTTGTCTCTTGGAGGTCATGCAAACAATCAGTTGCAACATATTCCACAACTGAGGTAGAATATGTGGCAGTAGCTATAGCAACAAAGGGAAGAAAGTCGTATTCTTGTCCCCGCTCTTCAACCAAACCTGCCTTGATTTTATTCGCCATTTTTCTTCCTCTTCTCTTCTGATACTATATAATTGACTGTAGATATTTTCTTCCTGGTTTTTTTCCACCTCAAGGTACTCTTGCTTTTCCATTGCATGATGGAAATCTTCGATTTTAGCTTTCACTTCTCTTTTCTTTGCTTCTGGTTCTTTATATTGAGTTTTTGCCCAATCCTTGAGTGCATTCTTTACGTTCCTGAGTTTGCTTTCCCATATGAAACTTGGTGAGCCTTCAATGTGCTGATGCCAAGTTTGTTGGATTAAATCTTTTGTTGTTGCAATGTCATTCCATAAAGGGTTGTATTTAAAGGGGAGAGGGCCCAGGGTGCAATGATATTCAAGGGTTAAAGCAGTGGGGTAATTGTTTGAAGCTACAAAGGGAAGAATGGAAGCATAAACAGCTGTAAAAGTGGAAAGAAGGGACACATTTACCAACATTCGATCAAGCCTTTCCATAATATTGCTTTTCCCCAACCTGCGATTACTCCAAGTGAATTTACGATTCTTTGGGATTATATCAACAAGATCTCCAAGCTGCATTACATACTCCAGCTGGTTTCTAAAAGGATCAAGAGTAAAGTTTCCTTCGCATTTTTCATTAGCATGTAGAATGAGATTTAAGTCTCCACCTAAAGTTATGTTGTTGTTATCTTCTTCTGTTATATTGTCGCTGAAGGAATCCCATCAAACTTCCTTGTCCCTATAGTGATTCGGAACATAAACATTGTAGATGACAAGTTATTGACTGCTCATGTTGTTCTTTAAGACAATCTTTATCCAATGCTATTCTACTATTTCTACTGTTTTGTTCCATTTGTCTTGATGCCAGGGCGTAGCAATTCCTCCTGAAGCCCCTCTAGAATCACACACACATCCTTTGTATTGCTTATGTGGTTCAATAATTTTGTTCATTTCTAACAGTCCTTGCTTTGTTTCTTGAAGTAAAACAATATCTGGTCTCTCTTGATTAATTAGATCTTTTAAGGCATTTGATTTGAAGGAGTGCCCTAATCCCCTACTGTTCCAAGAGAGTACTTTCATCATTTCAGATGAGGGATGCAAGGAGTTTCTCTTCCTCCCTGGTCCTTGTTAACTAAGTCCTTGTCTATTTGCCCTTGAATATAGGATTCTATGGGGTTCTGAAGACCCATTGCTATATCTTTTTACGCGTTTTCATCTCTGTGTTGTTTGGCAGATTTTCTTTTGGGCTTCTTTTGGTTGTCAAGGGTGGAACCGTGCTCCTTAGAATTGCTTCTAGTGATTCTGAGAGGGGGAGGATTAGATGGGAGGAATGAGGAGATAGTCAGGGGAAGGGGAGAATCTGAAGGGACAGATTGAATCACTGGAGTAGGGGGATCCTCAGGAGGAGAGAGGATGTGAAAGGCGTTGGAGGAAGGAGAGGAGGAAAGGGGATCAGGCTAACAATCGGGGAAAAAGGAAGGGTGGGCTGAATAGGGGGGAGGAGATGAGGATGGAGGATTAGGGGGAGGACGAGAGGAAGGGCCAGCTTCATGAGATGGGTTAGGGTTAGAGGTTGCCTTTTTTTTTTAACTGTTTTTAAGAAGTTTAGTGCAACGATTAGCAAAGTGGTCGTATTCGTGACATACCTTGCACTTGAAGTGGATCTGCTCATAGTCAAGTTGCTGAATGTGATTCCAATCGTCAACCTTGAGCTTGATAGCTTCTGGCAGTCCTTTTCCCAAATCAACTTCTACGCAAATGTGAGCACAAGCCTGCATGTTATCTTTAGGTTCGCTCCGATCAATGTATTTCCCTACAGCATTCCCAATAGCACACACTGATTCATCTCCTCAGCAGTGCAGGGGGAGGTGAGGTAGTCGAACCCAAACAGGCACAGCACTAGGAATGTCCAGCTCCAGATCAAAGTCTAGTGTCCATTTATTGAGATATAGTCCTCTAGAATCCATGAAGTAAGGCCCATTACGGAATATTAAGTCATTGTCTTCCTTTGTTTCAAAATGAAATGTAAAGTATCCTTTCCCAAAAAATCTGATAGAGATTTTCCCCTAAGTTTTATCTGACCAGTTCCTTTCCACCCACCTCTGCACTATTTTTGGAGAGGGCCAGAGTCCTGTAAATTGTCTAATAAGACCTCTTTCTGCCAATGCAAGGGCAGCCATACGGGGTAAGGTCGAAGGCAGAGATACTTCCTGCAACCCATCAAGCTTTTTCACAAACTTCAAAACTGTGGGGTGAGTTCGCTGTGGAGATAAAGAACGAACCAGGTCAGAGAATGCTTGCTGAAGAACTGCCTCCTCCGGTGGAGCCTCTGGAGGGGCCATGCCGAGAGGCCGAGGGCCAATTCAAATTTGCAGGCAGCAGGTGACGACGGGAGAAAGTGCATGAAAACTTCAGAACTTGGCACTTTCACTATTACACTTATAACCGCAAATTATATTTATGAGGTAGTCATAATTACTATTTAAAGCATCTAATTTGTCTCAAATAACGTTATCTCAATTGCTTCTTCCTTTTATAGCATATGTTATGAGTTCCTTAATAATGTTAATCTAGGTTGATGGTCTTGGTGTGCTTGGATTCATGGGTTCTATGAAACCCATTAGTTAGGATCTAGACTCCCATGTGTAACCACTTCCCTTCCACCCCCTTAAGGATTTTTACTTAATGTTTGTTATGAATATGGGGTTATAAAAAACCTTATTTTCAACAATTTGCAGAAATTAACAACTAATATTATTGTTGTGTTTAGCCCGTCGAGAGCGTTCAAATGGTATCAAATCTACATTGATCCATATCATGGATCAAAAGTTACACTTAATCAAAGCTTTGGCCTATTAACAGAGGCCTTATCATGAACTAGTCATGTGATGCCCACATGACCTCCAAGTGGCCCCGATAGGTTAGCATCATGTGACCTATCGCATTAGATCCATATCATGTCGAGCTCTTGTATTACTGCATGTGGCATTTTTAGTGCTTCAAGTGGAGAAATGGTGGTAGGAAGCAAGTGGTATAGGCATGAGCAAGGATACACGAGGGAACTCTGACTAGGTTAGCCTACCTCCACTAGTGTTCTCGTTGTTTTGTATGGTATGAAGATATCAACGACAGTTGATGAGAGGTGGGCGGTGGACAACACTCCAACATTCTCAATTCTTCTTGGACCCCACACTTTCTGCTCTTATATCTACGTTGACTGGTGCTTGGCCATTTTCCAATCAACATCGAAGTAACAAGTTATAGCCAATGGTCGGTGGTCAGCCTTCAAAACATGGTTCCACTAGCACCCACTCATTTTTGGCCCAATCATATGAAAATGAGTCAATCTCCACCACATGTTGATACGAGTGACATATACTTATAACAGAAAATACGAGACCCAAGGTAATGTCTGTGAACAGGAAGGCGACCACCTCACCCATTCCCGACAACTTGAAGTCTTAAGGAAATTCATAGCTCAAAGGCCTGGAGCCTAAGCCATCAAACTTGATGATGGTGTTAAACACAGGGGTGGCTCGAACCTCCCATTCTTAGAAGCTATGGCATAAATCCTGATGCCCAAACTCTTAATTCAAATAGAGTAACCATCTAAGCGATATAAACATATTTCTATCGCAGATTTAGTGGCAAATATCAATGCATATGAACACACAAATCCCTAGGTTCAACATCATTATAAAGAATAGCATATTTCAGGTAAGCATTAAAAATTCATGAGTATACATGATATCATTCCAGTCATGAGCATATCTACGAGCCTTACAGCTCTGACTTTCAACATGTTCATGAACACTCAACAAGCTTGCATTATGCACAATATAGGAAGAATAATCACCATCCATGAGACCAAATACATAATATATTCACACTTATATGTGTAATTTAAGATGGCTAGAAACTGAATGAAAGAGTTCAACTCTCCACCCAACGATAGGTCAGCTACACTACAACCTTTCTTGAAGTTTACCACCTCTGATCCAAATCCAAAGTTTGATGGGATGTGTATTTGGGGAATTTCACACCCAAGGCTTAGTCACATACCCAAGAGAAGGAGTCCACTACGTAGGTGGTTTGATGGCTTCTCTCTAATAGTAAGCACTAAAGTGACTCACTTACTCTTTGAGTTACAATGCAGTGAAGGGCTTCAGGAGTCTTAAGTTGTCCTCCTTGTTTACCATTCTTGGAATGTAAGTGAGGAAGTCTGATGATTTCTCATCATCGTCCACACCTTCTTCTTTGTACAACTACTAGAAATGAGAGGTTGCAACCTCTTTTATTAGAGTTGTACCTTTGAGGACAGTCCCATCAGGGGAGGTAATTTCAAAAATGTGATTTCTAGAAAGATGAGCTCAAATTTGCTTATGGAAGAATGCAAAATTTTTGTCTCTAGACACGAGACAGAGATTATAAGATTTGAGCCTCAAGGATTCTTCCTCCACTCTGAATGATCGGAGAGTGTTGAGTTGGGCTTCTTGCTCATTCTGAATTTCTAAAGAGGTAATGTCTTGCAACTCCATGTCCAGTTGCAAATCGAAAAGTTGCTTGGTGTTCTGCTTTCTAAGCCTAGTGGGGGAGTCTGAAGTTTTTTTTTATCCATTCTTTCAAGGTTGTTTTGGTGGCCTTTGGTTTTTGGTCCCACACATAGCTGGGCGATCCAAGAATAGGGATGGACCAAGCCTTCAAGACTGTGTCCATAAACCCTTCCCTGTCTGACCAGAGGGGGCTGAACAAGAAGGGGATGGGTCCAATATTTGCCTCTTCTTCGAACAACAATAGAATGGGTTTATGATTAGATGTCAACTTATGCAGAATTTTAGTGGAGATAATCTTCTTTTCAGAGAGGAAGGTGCTCCAAAGTAAAAATCAGTCCAAACGGACTGATATATGCTCTGCCCCAGCTTTGTTGTTTGACCAAGTGTAGAGCCCTTTCTTTGGCTTAAAATCCAGTAAGTCCCATTGTTGAATCAGGTCTTCCACGAAGGGAAGGAAATGGTCCTTGCCATTGATTCCTCCTCTTTTTTCCTTTGGGTCAAAGTTTACATTGTAGTCTCCTGCTAGAATTATATTCTTGGGGGAGTAAGCATCTAGAAAATCGGACAGGGTTTGCTAGCAATCTTTCTTTTCTGCATAGAGGACAGGGACAAAAAGATTAAAGAGTGAGAAGGTGATGTTACTTGCAAGGTGTCAGAGTTCGATATAGATCCAATGCTGCACTTGGAAGGAGCTCTCGAGTTGAAACTTTTTTGTCTTCCTCCCAAACAGTGGCAAGCCCACCACATGTGCCCCTTGCACTTACTGCTTTTCCGACTTTTGTTTTCCATTTTACTTTGCTAAGATCGAGAAGGGCATCCCCTTCTATTTTAGTCTCATGGAGCATGAGGATCTTGGGGGATTCTGATTTCAAAAGGTTCTTCACAGCTTCAGCTTTTAAGGGATTCCCCAGGCCTCTGTAATTCCAAGAGACTAATCACATTATTTACTAGAAGGGGGGAAGCAGACCCTCCCTTGGGAGGCCTAGTTCTAGTATTTCTACCAATGGACATCTCAATCATGAGTTGGTTGCCTTGCAATTTTTGTCTCTCAACCTCTTCTTCCCTTGCCTCTCTGTGAGACTTCCTCCCAACTCTTTTAATGACCTATCTATTGTCTCATCTTTCGAGGATCCAGAGATCTCTGGAGACTTCTTCCCTGTCATCTCTACATAGGATGGGGGGCTAGAGGCACCTCTTGGAAATCCGGCTTGTAGAGGGCCTGTTTCCTCCGGTCTTTTATCTTCTTCCATAGTAATGGCTTGATGTTCGACCTCTTTGACTGTTGGAGCTAGGGGTTCTTCTGGTGTGTTGAGTATTTCATAGGGGTTATTGGATGTCTCTATTCTTGGAGGGCCTGTGCTCCCCTCCCCTTGTACCATGGGAGGTTCTCTACTCCCCGTGGGCACTCCTTTCCCTTTGGTCATGCTGTTTTGTTTAGTTGATGCTGATTTCTGGACTTGAGTCCATTGTTCTCCTTTCGAGTTCTCAACCTCCTCCTCTGTTTTCTTTTTACAATGCCTAGCAAAGTGCACGTAGCCATGGCAATGTCGACATTTAAGTGGGAGTTGCTCGTAGTCTAACACTTGTATGTGAGACCAATCAACCACTGTGATATTTATAGCTTCAAGGAGACCTTCCTCCAAGTCGAGTTCTACACAAATTCTCGGGCAGGAGTACTGGTCCCTCCTTTCTACATGATCTATGTATTTTCTGAGCTGATTGCCTATGGTTTCTAGAGATTTGGGGTTCCAACAATGCAGAGGTAAGTGAGGCAGGCGTACCCATACGAGGACAGCCGAGGGAACATCCTGAGTCAGATCGAAATCTGGGGTCCATTGGTTCAAGTACAGACCCTAAGGGCCCATGAAATACGGGCCATTTCTAAATATGAGATTCCTATCCTCTATCGATTCAAAGACGAATAAGAAGAAGCCCTTACCAACTAAATGACTTTTGATACCTTCTTTGACCAGATATCTTCGGTTTCTTTGCACCCAAGCATCAACAGCTTTGGGCAAGGGCCATAGCCCGATGAACTACCCAATGAACCCTCGTTCTACTAGGTTTAGAGCCAATCTATAGGGTTCTTCAGTCGGCTGGGCAACCGTGGGGATGGTTTCCATTCTTTTGACAAACTTATGCTGGTGTTCATTTGTTGGGCGTTTGTTGCATGCAACAACAAGCTTCCTAAATGCCTTCAGCTCGGGAAGAAGAGGAGGATCGGCCTCAGGGCCCCCTCTTAGGGCCATGGCGGTGGAGTAGCACTCAAAAGCGCTCTGTATTGGATCACCATTGCAACGCCTGCACGATCAATCTAAGGAGTGAATTGGTTGTTGAATTTTATTATTTGTCATCTTCACTCTTTATTATGATTTTGAACAATTTTTTGACTCTTCATTTCTTCGTTGTTCTCTTTAGCTCATGTTTTTATCTAATCACCTTCCTTTTCCTAGGGTGTTTCTCCTTATGTTTGTCTTATACACACAATTATCCTCATCTTTAATTTATTTTCCTTATGCTCCTCAATCTTCAATGCATTCTTTTCTAGCAAAATTTACATGATCCATTTTCTACTTCTACATAATTGCTTCCTACACATCTTTAAACATGTTGCGTTTTTTAACTTTTCTTCTCAATTTTACATAAACCATATCTTTGATGTGTTATTCTTCTCCGATCTAAAATGTATACTAATTCTCTACCCCTCTATTTATGCACTACTACATTAACAATTTTAATTCAAAACACAATATTACTTATGTGTTAATCCTTAAAAGCTTTGTAATGTAGGTCATAATCCTTCACACTTTATTTCATGTTTTTAATTTTTTCCATCTTATTTCTTCTTGACCTATCATTTTAATTCCAAACACAATATTACTTATATGCTAATCCTTAAAAGCCTCGTAATGTAGGCAATAATTCTTCTCACTTTATTTCATGTTTTCAATTTTTCCTATCTTATTTCTTTTCTACATGTGATAATTTGTGTTATATATATATAATCAACCATTTTAATTTATAGAGATAAATATTATCTAGTTTTATTATAAAAAGTATATTTTACTTACATGTTAGACATTTAACTAATCAATAATTTTATCCTCCATACTTTTTGTTTTTTTCATAAAATGATTGTAAAAATAAAATAAATTTATTCTTCTTAAAATGATGGTAAAATTACCTAAAATTCATGAAAGACTTTTCAAAATGATTGGGAAGATTACTTGTGAAATAAGTGTAAATAAGGTTAAACTACTTTGAAAATAAGTAACATCAAACCAACGTTTGACTTTCTCATTTGCGTATAAGAGTAACAAACCTTGCGAGTAAATGGACAAGGAAGAAGTGCCACTGCACATAGGGAGTCCATGAATAATGAGTGGGAACCACTCACCAACAATCACAAAACCTATATAAAAGGTGGATTCGCATCTCGTATTTTAACTATATGTATATCCTTTATATATGTAAGTTTGGATTTAATAATTATAAAAAAGTAATATTTATTTTATATATATTCAATTTATGTAAGTGATTTTTTTTTTTTGTTATAACAAATTTAAGAATATGTTGATAAAGCTTTAACTTTTTATAAAAATTGGTCTATCATGAATATTATTTTTGGAATGAGGGAAAGTATTCAACATGTTTCTTCTAGATCTGTTTTTCACGATAAAAAAATGACTTAATAAGTTTTTTTATAAAATTTTGGTAATTTGTGGCAGGATCGAAAAGGGTTATTCTTTGCCTTGATGAACAAATAGAGACATAATTTGGTGGGGATTGGGCATCACAACTAACAACTAGGCTAAATATCTAGCTCTTTGGTGGGGATTAAAATCAACGATAGCAAGGAAAAGCTCCAAACTTATGGCGCTTGGAGATTCAATGATTGTAATCCAGCGAGTGTGAGAAGCAAGGACATTGTAAAAGTCTGTTCTTTCTCCTATATTGCAACAGATTGTTTTACAAACCTAGCATTTCGAACAAATCAACTTCTTCCATGTGCATAGGCAATTGAATACCATTGTTGACACATTGTCAAACAAAGGGGTTATACTGGAACATGGTTCCCTAGAATTGGATAAAAGGTTAATAATAACCCTCCCTTACCATGAACCAAATTGTTAATTCATATGGCCCAAAATCTTCATGTAAGGGCGCCCACAGCTGAATCAATGTTAAAAAAACATAAGGTGGGAGGCACCTTATTTGATTACCTTAGAAACCAATGGTCCTAGGTCCACATTTCGGTGACTATACTAAAGGAATGGTGACCCTCATTTACTTCTTAGCCACAAAAATCAATGAGCAGGTACCATTGTATAAATCATTGCAACATTTGGTTGGAGCGATTGAAGAGAAGAGAAGATCGGTTCTTGGTTGAGCACTAGAAGCAACGATAGGTATCTCTCAAGAGAAGTGCCAAGGTCTCTAGATTGCTTGTCTTAGTTTGAGGGTGGATACGGTGTAGTCTCTAGATTCTCTTACTTAGCTGGTGGTGAAGGCCTTGCTCTTTGGATTTTTAGTCAAGGAGTGCCCTCATGTCTTCCTTTCTTGTTTTCTAGTTCATTCTTAGTGAGTTATAGACTCCTGGTTTAGGGTGGAACCAATGAGGGCAATTTTCTGAGGGTGGAGGTGGATTGACCTATGGAATCCCTTGATCGGTTGGTGGGTGGAGGTGGTATAGCCTCTGGTTTCCCTGTTTCAACTTGACTTCTTGTATTAGCGGGTGGGTGGAGATAGTGTAGTCTTTGGATTCCCTGTTTCAGCTGAAGGGTGGAGATGGTGTAATCTTTAGACTCGCTTGATTATTTGGTGGATGGAGGTGGATTGACCATTGGATTCCCTTTAGAAACTAGAGGGTGTAGGTGGTGTAGCCTCTGAATTCCTTCTTTTATCTTGAATTCTTGTATTAGATGGATGGTGGAGACAATGTAGCCTTTGGATTACCTGTTTTAGTTGAAGGGTGGAGATGTTGCAATCCCTAGACTTCCTTGATTATCTGGTAGGCGGAGGTGGATTGACCTTTGGGTTCCTTATCTCAGCTAGTGCTATTGGTTAATTCCTTTGAGCACTCTTACTCAAGCTCTGGAATATGGCTTGGCAATGATTGGTTGCAATAAAGGTTGTAGTGCAGACCAATCTAAGGTTGCGTGGAGAGTTAGAGTCCCAATCTCGGTTGCCAAACTTTCTCTTATAAGATAAGTGCTTACTTATGTACTTGTGCATGTTTATTGTGTTGTTAAAATACTTATGTTAATGCTGAGGGATATCCATTTCTTGTGTATGATTCATGAGGAATGTTTATTTCTTGTGTTAATAACAGGGAATGTCACTAGCCTTGAGGGTTATCTCAATTGATCGAGTTCTCGTCGCTAAAAGAACCTTGACAATGGGAGGTCACAAGGTCAATTCTCCTCGATGCCCTCGGGGTTAGAATTTGCTAATAAGTCGATGAGATGTGATCTTTGAGGGTGATCTTCCTAGATATTTCCTTGGAAAAAAAATAGGGAATGTCACTTCCTGAAGGATTAATGAAGAAAAATGTATGTAAGGATGAATGGTTTTAATTCATGTGTGAATGATGGTAGATCATTAATCTTTGTATTTAATTATGAACCTGAAATCGATTTAAATTGCCTAGGTATCATAGATGGGTAAATATCTGGTGTTTTACTAAATTCCTATGTTAATATGAATTCTTACGACAAGACCTGTATATGAAATTTCAAGCCTATGACAACTAGGTTTACTTCCACTCAATATCTGGAGAGATAGCTAAGAATTTTATAAGTGTTGAGAATGGGCTTGTAAAGCTCAGGAGGGATAGACCTGTGTGTGTGTGTGCGCACGTGCACGCGATCCTGGTACAAGAAGTTAACAGAACATCTTCTAAAACTCAATTCACACATTATGATCTTGATGATGCAACTTTGTTTGTCAAGAAAGTTGGAAAAATAGTTGTATATCTTGTGGTGTATGTAGATGATCTTCTGATGACAGGGAACAATGAGAGCTACATTGCATCCATAAAGAAAGAATTGAGGAAAGGTTTTGAAATGGTAGATTTGGGCTATGTTCACTACCATGTTGGTATTGAAGTAACTCAACCTCTGAAGTTTATAGTAATCTCTCGGAAGAAGTACATTGGGGATCTGTTGAACAGGTTTGGCATGGTTGAGTGAAATCCTTTGACTACTCTAATGGAACAGAACTTAAAGATCACATCCACTAAAGGAAAATAATTTGAGGATGCAATGAAGTGTAGACAACTCGTAGGAAGTCTCAACTACCTAACTATTACCAGACCAGACATTTCATTTGTTGTTGGAATCTTCTCCAGGTTTATGCAAAAACCTTGTGAGGGGTCATTGGTCTACTGCAAAAAGAGTCCTAAAGTACTTGAAGGGAACTTAAGAATTTGGACTCAAGTATACACAAGTGGATGACTTCAGCTTGATTGGATACTCTGTTTCAGATTTCGATGGACATAATTAAACTAGAGTATCTACTTCAATTTATGTTATGAGTCTTGGATTAGGAGTTGTCTCCTGGAGGTCACGCAAACAATCAGTTGCAACATATTCCACAACTGAGGTAGAATATGTGGCAGTAGCTAAAGCAACAAAGGGAATTGCATGGATTAGGAAAATTCTTGAATATTTGCAGGAGAAACAAGTACATTCAACTCCTCTTTTGATTGACAACACTTCTGCAATAAAGTTGGCCAAGAACCCAAAGTTCCATGATCGAACGAAGCATATCAATACAAAATACCATCTAATTCGACACCATGTTCAAGCCAAAACAATCCACCTACGACATTGTTCCACAAATGAACAGATTGCAGACATCTTCACCAAAGCGCTAGGAAGGGAAAAGTTTAAAAGATTCAAAATGATACTTGGACTCACCAACATCCCTTCAGATCAAGGGGGGGATGTTGAACACCTAATCTTTGGGATTAGGAATCCTATGTAAATATTGTAAATAGCAAAATAAGAGAAGTTGGGAGACAAAGAGACATTGGGGGATGAAATCCAATAGTCTCCCTCTCCTTGTATATAGTCATATTCTATCTTAATGAAAATGAAACAATTCATTCATGGAGTTAGTCCTAGCCTGACACTAAAACTTGTTGGAATTTTAGCGAAGAAAAAAACAACGTTGATGCCAGCATCAACACTTTTTTTATTTCAGGGTGTTTTTTGCGCCTAAAAAAATTGGTTTTTACTCTCATTTTTAAAAAATGTTGAAAATTGGTTTTCATTTTGAGGTTACAGTTCTAGTTTGATTGGTTATCTTGTTTTAAATGAGAGAGGAAAGCTAGAATGCTTTGATGATGAGACTTTAAGGCTTGCAAAATAATGTATCATGTTATGATATATTAATCAAATAGTTTTTTTGTTTTTTGTTTTTTATATAATCACTATGTATCTAGTTTTAGAGCATATGTGTTTGTGTGTGTAAATATGTTAATGTCGATCCAATATGACTTGTAGTCAATCCATCTTCCATCTAGAGGTTCCTAAAGGAAGGGGAAAGCTCCATAAAATATAGCATGGTGTGAAAACCTCCATCCTTCAAGTAAATGCGTGAGAGTTGGGTCACCTTATTTCTTTGAAAAAAATGTAAATGCCCATTTCTGTGATGCTTTAATTACACAATGCTATATATAGTATTGGTGGTGACACCATGTCAAGCTATGTTAATTTGGTTGTGAAAATTGGACCCTTAAAGGGAGCAGTGGCTTTAAAAGACAAAATGGTCCTAGTGAGCCCATTTAAGGTCTTAGTCAACCCAATAAGTTTAAGTCCACCCTCTTTAACATACTTTTTCATAATCATTTTCTCTAATTAACTAAGGCCTCTAAAGCTTTTTCAATCCACCCCAAGAGCCTAGGATGTGTGGTGCACAAGGCAACCTCAAACTCAAGAGAATTTATAACTATAAAAGAAAGAAACTATAAACATGCATAAAACTAGTTATATTTAGATTACATACACATTAGCATTTAAGATAGAGATATAACATCAAAGGTATTCCATCATCGAAAGACAAAAATACATGACAACACAACTAACAAGGATTGAGATAATGCACAATCCCACATGCCAAAGTTTTAAAGATAATTATGAGCATAATCATGTTTGTTAGGTGAATTAAGATCTAAGAAAGCTATGAAGATCTATGTACAATTTTTGCAGAATATGGATAATATTAAAAATATTATTACATCAATATTTAAGGAGAAATTGTGGGGTGATAGAGAGTAGAGGGAAAAAGACACTAAGATATTATAAGGAGGTGATCAACTCAATCTCGAAAAACAAAAGTATTTATCTCTCTTTAATAGTGTAAAGAAGGAAATAAACATTGCCATAATGAGAACAAATTCTCATGAGTTCCACAGTGAAATTAGGTGTGGTGAACGCCCAAAACACCATGGGATGAAAGAGTTAGTCACCTTTGTGACAATAAGAGGGTTGAAGATGAAAAGCACTTTGTCCAGCGTATGCTCAAATTAGATATGATTTTCAAAATATTTTCTTACAATACCAAATTTCTTGACGTTTTAAATCAATGAAACTATGGTGATCTTGGAGCACTTCTCTTCATGCTTTTTGAGCATACACATAAAATTCTAAAAGATTTTGAGTAATCTCTTACCTTCTTGAGGTCTGATAGGACATATTTTATCTTAGTGAATGTTAATCATCATCATCATAATTGTTTATACAAATGTGTTGATCTTAATTACAAAGATGAGTAGTCTTCCATAACAATATTTAGTTATAGTTAATGTTCATATAAGAACCACGTTAAGACTAGACAATACAAATTTTGAAAAAAAAATTACAAAACAAATAAAACAATAATAAAATGTGCTTTTTTTTTTGTAAGTTAGATTTTGTTTGTATTATTAATAAAAAGGAAGCATTACATATCCATTTCTTCTAGTCTTGCGCCATGGAAACCAGACCAAAAGTATAAAAATATGTCTTCGGTCATGAAATTTACACCAAGGGTTTGAGAGTGCTTAACTAAGTATTGTAGTCTATGACTGTCTAGATATATATAATAAACATTAGAGCAAGGCATGTCTATTAGGCTTTTAGACCTATATGTTCTTCCAAAAAACAAAAACAATCTAAAGCTATCATAATTAACCATGAGGGGTGTCGAGCTAGGCGAGAGCTAATGCCAGATCATCTTCATCACTGTTGAGGAATTCCAAGTTGGGCAACTTCTTAGCCATCCCTAAGATTTTGTTGTCCATCTTGTTAACTTGTTATTGCAAAGCATCAATGCACATGAGAATTTCTTCTTGAGCTTCATTTCACTCAACTAGAACTTTGCCTATTATGGTCTTGATCTAACAATAAAGTATAGAGTCAACATATATTGAGATTATCGAGAACAATGGTGCTTGTGTCAAGCACCCATTTCCCTACATTCTCCTCGACCTTGATGTCTAAGAGGAACCTACGCTCGACCCTTGCTTCCTGTTTTACCCTATCAATTTCTTCACAAGTAAGTTGGTTCATGTGTTTCCAAAAATGCATGCTCAAGGCCTCCACATTGGCTTGTGCACAAGTACAAGGTGGAAAACCTAACTTGATGCGACCTCTACTAGAAAATAAGTGACCTTGACAATACACAATAAGGCACCATAGAAGATCTAAAAAATAATTCAAAGAGTGAGATGGTTAGACCAACAAACACTAAACCCCACTAAGCTGAGAGGGAGCTAAGAGCAGGTGGGTAATGGAGGCAATGGGGAACTAAAAGTTAGATAACAGAAGAGAGGTGGGAAGGTAGGGATAAGATGCTAGAGAAAACGAGAATGAAGAAAAGAGGAAATTAACAATAATTTTTAAATGTAACCATAATTTCATATTACAATTTATTATGTATAAATAAATATTACCATCCAAAAAATTAACAATAAGTTTGGATAGTTAAAGCTAAGCCCGATGGCATGTGCATTTGAAATTTATATAGTTCAAACATAACATTAATTCGATTTTGTACCATTTTTATATTTAAAATTATATTTAAGATTTTATGATGCTTATGTTTTTATATTTTTATTTTAGTGATAGTGTCTATGTTGTACGTACATCATTGGGGGACTTAGATTGCGTCTTTGTTAAAAGAGTTTTAATTATTTTAGTGTAAAGACCATGTTCATTAGAATCATTTTTGTATGTTGAGAATATGTACGTATTAATTTTTAATTTGTATAAAATAAATTTAATTTAAAGTTGTTTAGAAAGATATTTGGAATGAAATTTTAATACGGGGAATTGTTGAAGTTGTCAAAATTATATATATATATGTGTGTTATTTGATAGTGTAGGTTAATATTTTTAATGCTATACTAATGATAACTAACTAACTAATTTATCTAAGGTATTTACAATTATGCAATAATGCTTAACATATAAGGTATTTACAATTATGCAATAATGCTTAACATATCTCATGATAGTCTATAATAGTATTTGTGTAAACCAATATTTTTTGTTGTTGTTGTAATAATGATAGTGTAGGTTAATATTTTTAATGCTATATTAATGATAACTAATAGTAACATTGATAATATGGGACTTTTAATCAAAACATAAAATCCTTCGATTAAGTTGAATGAACTTCTCATTCCTATTTCTATTTAAACTACATTACCATGGTGGTAGAAAAATAATAATGTTTTGCAGAGTTAAAGCCACAAACATATTTGTAGATTTTGAATAATATTGTTCATGATTTCTAAATTATATATATAAATATATAATTGTAAATATATTTTATGATTTTATTATTTCAATTGCATTCTTTTTATGATAATGATAATGATGATGCTTAACTTCTATTAAGACTAATGTGGTCTATCAGACTTAATAAAAGAAAAAAAATCTAATTGTGATTCTTCAAAATCTTGTTTCTATGATAAAAAAAAAAAAGGGAAAGAAGGGCTCCAAGATTGGTATAGTTGAGTTGGCTTAATAAGTCAAGAAGATTGGAAGTGTGGAAGATGTTAGGGAATTGAGATCGGATGTGAGTAAGAGTCGGGCAGTATAAAATGAAGTGTTTTTCATCTTCCGCCTTCTTAGTATCTCAAATCTGACATATTGTATGAGATTTATATATTTATTTATTTTAGAACGGTGGCTAAACCAACAACATCTCGAGCAAATGCTTAATTCCCGAAGACTTTCTATTTCAACTTAAGGTGGATGAGGATCAATTGATTTTTTTTTTTTTTTTTTTTTTTAATTCACTACCTAGATCGATTCTCAAGGGAATATGCTCAACATATGCTTCGTCTGAATGCTTGTCAATGGTTGTAGTGTATTACAAAGCTTGTTAGGTTGCATTGACTTTTAATAAATAATAAAAAATAAAATTATACAATTGATACTACATTATCCTTGAACTCCAATCTCAAGTAACTCTTAGATCTGGCATGCATGATTTATTTATGAGTGAATCATCAGTTAACTTGTTGAACACATGAAGCACCCCACTGTTTAACCTCCTACTATTTCCTCCATCAGTTGGAACTAGTTTAACTGACTTTAACTTAGTTAAACTGAATTAATTAAATACAACTCAAAATAAACTCAACCAAGGCTCCTATAATGTAGGAGACACTCTACATGACTCAAGTTAGACCCTCAACTCAAATTAATTGAGCCAACTAAGTCAAACTAACTTAGTTAACTCGTACAAGTTGTCTTGTGATGCGGAATTACAATTTTATTCTTAATTTAATTCAAGGACAAAATCAAATTAAGATTTTCTTGTTGCATTTTCAACATGAGTTACGATAGATTTTCTCACTGTGAAAAAAAAAAAAAAAAAAAAAAAAAAAAAAAAAAAAATAAATAATATAAATAAATAAATAAATAAATAAAATAAATAAATAAAATAAATAAATACAATAAATAAATAAATAAAAATAAATAAATAAAAAATGAATTATTTATATTACAAATAAATGTAATAAAAAACAAACAAAACAAAACAATGATTTATTTATAATTACAAATAAAATGTAATATGTCATGTCTTTTAGAAAAGGGTAATCATATGGATTGTGAGGAAGTAATTACAAATAAAAGGTAATATGTCATGTCTTTTAGAAAAGGGTAATCATATGGATTATGAGGAAGTAATCATATGGTGTAGCAGAATATGTTTACCTTCAGAAAAAAAAAAAAAAAAAAAAAAAAAAGAAAAAAAAATACTAAATTCCTCTAATTTATATTGCATTAATATAATAATGTTAAAAGATATTATGATAAGGGGAATCTCTTTGTATTTTTGTCAGTTACATTTTATCAATCCCAATATCAAAGTAGAGTTTCCAAATATATACATTTACAAAAACAAACTAAGTCCTATTTCTTGTCATCGTCTTTTAAATATGAAGAGATTCTCATCCTTCTAAATGTATAATAGAGTTGAAATTAAAACGGATTATATATATATATATATAGCGCTTTATTAAATAAATAGTAAAAACCAACTCAAACTTTGCTACCAAGTATTGAGAGTGATCAAATCCTTGAAGTGTGAATCTTTTACATAATGTAAAATTTGATAAAATGTTTACACAAAGAATTTAATCCCTCTTAATGATTGATAAATTTAGAATTAAGATAACATTTTCAATAAGTAAAATATAGAACACCCAAAATAGTTTTATAACTTTAACATCAAATATAATGTTAAATTTATAATAGAATCAATTTTTATAACCATAATTGGAGAGTTAATATTAATAAAAAATCTAATATTAGAGCATGTAGTTGAGGTACATTGGAAAGAATGATACAAGGAATGTATACTTCAAAGATTCTTAAAAAGGGGAGATATCCAACATTAAACTTCTATAACTTGATCTTACTACTTCCTAAGTACTATAATAAATTCTTGCAAATTGCTTGCACAACATGATGCAAAAACAAAAGATATATAATGTTTGAGCAAGAATCCCTACTAAATCCAAGGAGGTCAAATTTTGGAGATATTGTTATGTGACATTTCCTACGTCTTGTTAATGAAGAGGAGGAATGCAGTTTTTTTTTGTAAACATCTGCAAATGAAGGAGAAGAATGGGGAAGATTGACCTCCTCATTTTTTCCCCTTTCAACTTCTTAATCATCCTTATCTTCTAAAGATTCCAAATTTTCAGATGGGATCTCTTCCTCATTGTGAAGATTGATGTTTTTTGTTAGCATTATCTTTGTTGACAGGTCATATTAGAGGACACGATGGAGCTCTGAGTTGTTCTTATGAGAATCTTTCTTAACCAAATCCTCATCATCTCCCCCCACGGCTTGTAGTGCTTCAGATATATTATTAGAGGGAATAAGAGAGTATGACTTTGGCTTAATGTCAGGTTGTGTCCTTCTAGATTATTGCTTCTTTTGTTTTTTTTTTTTTAACTTGTTTGAATGATCCTTACTTATCACTATTTTGAGAAGTTGGAGTTGGTTTAGAAAATGGTTGAGTTGCTTGAGGATTATGACAAGTTTTGGCAGTGTGTCTGTACTCATGGCAAGAGTTACATATGAAATGACCCTACTCATAATCAAGGTTCTTAAAATTGCTCCAACCCTCCAAGTTAAGTCAAATCACCTCAAGAAGATCTTTTGCAAAATCCATTTTCCACACAATTTATAGCATGTGTGAAAATTTACCCTTATGCTCTGCAGGAGTAATATAATGACCCAACTTGTCTTCAATAGCTTTAAAAATACCATCACCCCAGAAAATAATGGGTAGATGTGACAATTTGCTCCAAACAAGGGCAAAATAATTTTTCATGATAATATTATAGTCTAGGGTGTAATGGAAAGCAACATTCCCCTAGAGATCATGAAGTAAAGGATAAATTTGAAGATCGAAACCCTGTCCTCTTTGCTTTCAAAAATAAAAAATAAAAAATCATTTTCCATAATAAAGAGTAGCAATCAAATGTACACAATTTTTAGAAATCCATTATAGAACAAAGTTAGAATTAGGCCAAAGGCCTATAAACTTACCAACTAAACAAATTTCCTTGAGGATAATGATGTTCTTGTTCGGCACAGAGGGCCCCAAATCAAGATTAGGGATTACTTCCACCCTTTTTGCAAATATGCATTTCTCGTGACATTTCTAACCAATTGAAGAAGAACCATTATGCAAAGAAGTGTGAGATACCTCATTGGAATAGGGAGGACCACCCATTGAGATGTTGACAAATAGAAATCACCAATAAATCAAAACCTATGTGCAAGCATAGAGGTCCCTACATCTAAAGAAGATATCTCTTCACAAAGCATGAGTAATACAAGGTGCCCAATATCAAACTTGCAAACAAGAACAACCCTGGGAATAGACTAAAGAAATTAACTCTCTACAGATCTTAACTCCTTCAAAATAAAATGACATGATGATGACAAGAAAAACCCTAACTGCTACAAAGAAGTGTAAGATACCTCATTGGAATAGGGAGGACCACCCATTGAGATGTTGAGAAATAGAAATCACCAATAAATCAAAACCCATGTGAAAGCTTAGAGGTCCCTACATCTAAAGAAGGTATCTCTTCACAAAGCATGAGTAATACAAGGTGCCCAATATCAAACTTGCAAACAAGAGCAATCCTGGGAATAGACTAAAAAAATTGTCTCTCTACAGATCTTAACTCCAAAATAAAATGACACGATGATGACAAGAAAAACCCTAACTGCTAAAAAACAACCTTTAAATCTCTAAACTTAAACTTAATAACAATTAATATAATATTACTAAATATTTTGATATTATTAAATTAATATAATTTTTTAACAAATCCAAAAATAACTAAATTAATCCAAATTTCAATTATAATACTTTACTAAATTTCAACATAAAAGCCAACATTATGTTTTTATAATACCAACTACAAATACAACTAACAAAAAATAATAAATTATAATATATCTCTTTTATAAAAATTATTCGTTACTATATTTTTTTTAATATTTTAATTTAATTTAATATTATATATATAATATTATAATTTTCAAGATAGTTTCATTACTCCAACCATTTTGGAGTCATTTGAACTTTCTAAGAGTGGATTTAACGTGATGGCCACATGGCAACTTTGGAATAATTATGCCCACATGTGCCTTTTGCATTTGTTTTGAGGTTTCAAATAACATAAAAATATACAACAATCATTATTAAATATTTAATTAATTGAATGAGGGCTTGAATTACATCATTGATGAAGAAGATATGTTAAACCCACCTACCAAACAACTTGATTTTTCAAAATAATAGTCCAGTTTTGATAATTCTTCACTTGCAAGTACATTTAGTCATGAAACCCTTAATCATTCTATAATATAATATATTATTAATATTATTACATGTAGCTATACATATTAAATACTATATTACATATATGTGACTTAAAACCTAAACCTTGCCATTAGGTATTTCCCATTGTTAGATGATCTGTCCACCTCACAATTTTACTAAAACATTGGATACATTTAGATAACCCATTTTATCAACTCAAACCAAAATGTATATCATTCCTGTGACTCATATCACCATCATAATACATTTAAATAACTATCTTCTTCTTTTTTAACTATTGATGCCTTGCAATGCACTTCAGAGTAAAAGAAAGTAGAATAATGCCATGTTATCCTCCTAAAGCACCAAAAAACAAAAGGTAACACCCAAGAAAACTATATACCCACCAACAAGACTTGTAAGAGAAGAGAAATATATTCTTGTCCCTACATACATGTCATCCACCTTTGACAACATAATATAAATAAAAACGAAAAAAAAAAATTGCAATTTCCAAAATGTTACATTTGGTTAAAAGAAAAAGTGCAATATTTTGGCTATGTGGTGGAGTGAACATAAATATGATTTTAATAATTAATAGTTATTTGTAGTTTGCCAATTTAATTGAATATAATAATATTTATTTATATTAAATTGAATTTTTAAAAAATAAAATAAAATGTTGAGATATTTTAATCTAAATATAAATATTGTTTTATAGATATTATATATTATAAATCTAAGAATATTTGTAGATTTCAATTATATAATTCACTAACCATAATAGACACAATATCTATATGAAATACAATCTATATTGATGTAATTTATATTACAATGTTTAAACCTTGTACATCTTTATAATATGTCAAATGACCTTTATCCTTTCCTCTATGTAGAGTATCATTTAAGGATAATTTTTTCAAAAGTTTACTTAGCTTGAAATTTCAAAGAAAATAAAATTAACATTATATAGATATAACTTTAGTTATGTGGTTTTATTTAACAATGTTTCAATTAAGTTTAGAATCCATGTAACATAGTCACAAGACTTTTTGGGTAGACTTATAAGTAAATGAGACTACCTACCCGACCACCTTATATGGAATGATTTGACTTGTATTCAATGAGTACAACTCTGATCCACATTGATTTCCACCTAAACCCTCTAAATCATCGAGTTTCAACAAGATTCACTTATTTTGAGCAAGAACTATTGATTCAACATAAAATCATTAAGTCAAAGGGTTTTAGATTTAACTATTTTAATATCGACTCTTGATGATGAACAATTTACTATTTGAAGACCTTTATCCTTTTCGGTTCATGTGTGATAATTTCACACTATGGTCGGCGGTAATTTTCAATCTAGATAAATGAATAATGGTGCGATGATTGGTTATGATCATATAATATACTTGTTTATGTTTGAACATGCTATTTTTAGCATTATAATTCAATGTGTTTGTATTACATTGTGTAATCTCTTAAATGTAATTATAAGAAAAAATCCTTGAAAACAAAATATTTTTTGTATTTTTATGGCTTTAGTCACTATCAAGTTAACTCACAAGTTTTTGTTTAGTTCCAAATTGAATTTGATTCATTAACCCAAAATATTCTTGGGTTGAGTAAACTTTAGTGATTTAGTTGTGTAGTGGGTGTTCATCCCCAATACTATGTTGAAGATATTGTTTTTGGAGGTCACACTTTAATGATTAGTCAATTCGAGGCAACTTTGGCAAATTTTGGATCCATTGATGAGGCATAATAATTTTCCATTTGTGACCAATATTTAATTTTTATGGGGCAATCTAAACCCTTAAGTTTGTGTGGGGGTGCCTAGAGGTAGTGATAAAATGCGCTAGGATTGCATTGCACTCCTTGTGTACATATAAGTGGATAAAAAACCACACTTTTATTATCCTCAAAATCATAAATTAACCACTATGGTTACAACCATAATCTTATTTGATTATGATGTTATCTAGTGGTAAATTGGTGGGAGTTTGGCATCACTGGACTAGGTTTGATTCTTAGAGGGAGGGTACCTTGGGCAAATAAACCTAAGAATCCTCAAAGTTACATTGTCTTGGAAGTGATAATCCTTTAACTCTAAATCTTGAAGCATGATCTTGAAGAGATATGGAGAGATTTTGATAGTGGGATAGATGGTTCCAGGGGGGAATAAGTTATGAACTCCAACCAAAAAATAAAGGGTGGCACTATTCCTACAAAAAAAGTTGTATTCTTCGTTTAGAAGAGACATATGACATGTCTCTTTAACATTTGAGAAGAGATAAAATATTTAAGAATATGAAAAAGTATCAATATGCATTAATTTGCTCTTGTCAATCACTATCCAATTTAGGAAAGTGCAAATGGAGATGGAACATTTATGTTATTGATTATTGGATTAGGGTATCATGAACTATGGGAATGGAGACCATTGTTTATTACCCTATTCAGACCACACATTTTCATTGCTTTAATTGCATGTGCAAGAAGAGCTATTTGGGAATGCCCAGAGAGGTGTTATAGTTGGCGTCCTCCATGTCAGCCTTATAATGACAAGATCCCAATCCTAGACATTACCATTTCTAAAGGTGAGAAGTCTTTCAAATGAGATTAAGTTTATCCTTAATGGGATCCTATTATTACTCATTCAAAGCATGTTGTTGTAGAGAGATGATATTTGCCTCTCAAAGACAAAGATGCATGACCACCATGTGGAGACATGATCACATCTACAACATGACGTGCTGTAAAATTTGGTTAAACTACTTAACCTTTTCCTTTGTTATATATATATATATATATATATATAAACACAAATGAGTAGGGTTTCTATTAAATTTGTGCACAAACATAACAAACTACATGGGAAATCTGGTTCATTACTTTTTCATGCATAAGATTCTCCAAGGGAGGATTGATAAGTGTTCCAAAAAGATCTAATTAAATACCAACTGATATAAGAGGATAAGATACAAAAAATTTACAAAATTGGCCAAGCAAAAAGACACATTTACAATAGGAGATCATCAACAAAAGGGAGAGAGAGCTTTTTCCAGGGACCTGTTTAGATCAAGTTGTATATTTCCTATAGGTCAGATGAGTGTTGTGCTTGTAGAATGGTGTTTTTCATTTGTCTCCACGTGAAACTACAAGTCATTTAACTACCTACGTAGTGCATCAATTTCGTCATCTTGACGAGTGATTTTATTTTTGAGTGACTTAATTTCATACATAAGAAAGATGAATGTGTTCATCTAATGAACTTTCCAATTTAGGTCCACGTGTTCTAGATGTAGGGCTTCAATTTGCTATGAATGCACTTTATATTCTCTACTGCCACATCCTACTGCTAAATTTCCTTTATGAGTCGACATTGGATAGATGTGGAGAAAAGGGAGCCAATTTCTAGAGAGGACTGGATACAAAGAGGCCAAGGGTTCAATGAAAAGGTTGCAAAGAGTAATTGTAAGGTTAGTCATGGGCCAAAGGCATGTAATAACATTGAAGGAGTTTGAGAGAGGAAACTTCAAATCATAGGGAGGAGAAGGTGGGGAGCCAAAGATCAACGAGCTCGAACCACATAGGAAATAGGGGAGAGGATGCCAAGGGGGTTGCCAATTAAGGGGTCAGAGCTTCAAAAAACTATAAGAAGTACAACAAATTGGGAATTCTTTGTTAATTACAAAGGAATACATTAGTGCATGAGGACCATGTCGAAGGAAGTTGAGATGCCTGAAGAAATTCCTGTGAAAGCGAACCAAGAAGCTAATTGCACTGCCACAAACATGATTGAAAAGAATTGTGGCTTCACAATCGAACAAGGAGACCTAAGATGCACTATAAATAATGGGACTGCTCAATTCACCTCTATCAACACAATATAAGCATTGTTCTCCACTCACTATGCATATAACAAAACATTTAACCAATATAATTCTTAATATATGACAAGTGACACAATCAACTTCCAAAACAACAACCCAACTCATAGGAGTAGTTTCTAGACACCATTGCGTATTGAACCACCATGAAGGGTTATGACGAGATGAACAGACACAACCCATGGATTTAATTTCAAAGCTTGAGATCCCATACGCAACATGTATCTTGTTGCCATTAATTTCCATAATAAGCCACATCCTTTGAACCATTAATGCTCTAGGTGCGAGATCTATTTGAGAGTAGCAGTGTTGCATAGACACAATTCTAAACGCATGCGAGGGTATTGGGAAGAATTCCTGTGCAGGACATGCATGCTCACGACAAACCATGCCACCCCTTATAATATACCATCCATATAGCCATTGAGCTCTATAGTTGTTGTTAATGCACGAGAGGGGGGGATTTTGGATAAGGGCCTTGTTATTATTATTATTCATAAAAGCTAGCATAGGGGCTCGTATAAAATTTGTATAACCTAAGGGAGAAGGGGATATATTCATGGAATGATTCACCATCTAGACAAATCATTCATGTCAGTCTTACCTATTTTTAAAAGGCATCTGAGATTAGCTTGTTTATCGACTTCTATATTTTGAGATCTTAGGATATGGAAAAAGTACTTAAGGTGTAAATGATGCAAAGCACCCATGATTCTTTAAAGGAGTTTAAGATGATTTTCAATAGGAAAAGAGCCTCTATATAACTATTGTATGGTGAGAAGAGAGTCCCCTATAATTATAATCTTTGTGATTTCCATATCTTTGGCCAAGTTTAGCCCAAGCAAGAGGCCATACATTTCAACTTGGTTGTTGGTCCTCTTTCTTAGCCCCACGAGTACTTAATTACTTGTTTTCCATTGTGATAAAGGATCACTGCTCTGCCTCGTGCCCTTGCTTGATTTCAAAATATTAAAAAATTACTTACAAAAGATTTTTGGACATCTCTTATCATGATAGTTGTTTTGAATAACGTTTCTTAATATAAATTTATATTATATATTATAAATATTAATATATATTTTTGCATTATAATATATAGTCTTTATATTTTCTATTTATAAAAATTCCATGTGACATTTGTAAAAAATAATTTTAATAAAAAAATTATATTTTGTATTATCCCCATATAATATATATATTTAATAATAATAATAATATTTTTTTTAAAAATAAATACATATATCATAAATTTTAATAATTATAAAAAGATATTAATTTTTTTTTAAGAAACGAGTAGCATTTTTTAATTTCAAAATTGGAAACGGTCCAAATTTCTTACATTCAAATATTACTCTAATTCAAAGTTTTCCAAAGTCGATTCAAAGAAGTATCTATTACTACCCTAGTTATTTACTACTATTATGCTTACATCATTCAAAATGTAACACCTCCAAAAAAACGCCACAAAGTTTGACAAAACGACATAACATATCATCTACATATAAAGAGAAACTATCTACCTACTGCCTTCCAACTTTTTCGGTGGACTGTCCTCTTGAGCCACATCTTCGCTATATTATTCCAGACTCGTGGCACACCTATCCTTCCTCTCCAACCGTCTAAGATCCGGATGGGGGCATTTCTCCAAGCCTGAAGACCTCCTTTAGCACAGCAACCGATGCTGCTTCAAATTTAACCTCCATGCTATCATCCTTGAAATTTAAATTGAGCATTTTCGTGTTCAGGTGATCCACAAAATTTTGCAACAGTTCCAAATCCTTCCCAGTTCCAGCGAGATGAGACATTACCACTGTGAATTGATCATGAATCTCTTGTGCTACCTGTTCCCCCATTTTTTCCACCATGGCCACTATGTCTCCTGTGGACGATGTTCCCTGTTCCTCCTTGTTATTGTTGCTTCTGTTGATTCTGGTAGAGGCCATTTCGATAACAATCCTTCCCTATACGTGTATAACCCTTAGATTTAACTGCTTCATATAGCTCCTTAAAATGGTGCTTTGTTCCTTGTCAAATGTTGCGCACATCCTCTCACATTGAATGATATTCCCAAACTGCTAATCAAAATCGGCACGAGCCTCCATCCCTACAACTGCCCATTTGAGTTCAGATTGAACTGTTATTGCTCGACGCAACTGAAATGGTGCACTAATCTAACATTCTTCGAGCTCAACATTTAATGTTATTCCATTCGTTTTCCAATTGGTCATTGTCATTGCACTTAATCCTTTGTGCATCCATTTGGAAGTGTAATATCCTAGTTGCCTGCCTCGACTCCTGTGAGAGTCCTGCCATACCTCGAAGCAATAGATGGCAGACAGTGATCTGTCATCTTTAATGCTCGATTTATTCCAATTATCACTTGAAGTCATATCTCATAGATGCTTTGTTGTGGGATGTGACATATTTGGGGTACGTTTGGTCTAATAAAAAAATCCTTTGGTCTAAGGCAACGCCTCTATTGGCTTGACAATCTACCTCCCGATTGTACTCTCATTTTACATGAAAAAAATTATAATCTTCTAAGTTATTTAGAAGAATGCCCATCCTTAAGAGCATAGGAGAAAGATTGAAGTCTTTTTGATGCCTAATCTTTGAACACCTTTGGATAACAATCATTGAATTTCCAACTATACTTAGTTGCCGCAGACCTTTGGATATAACAATCTTTAATCCTTTCCACAACGTTAAGACTTCAACTTGATTATTTGTAGCACCTTTGGATAACAATCCTCCCAATTGTTCTCGAGTTTTACATGAAAATATTATAATCTTCTAATTTATTTAGAAGAATCCCTATCCTTAGGAGCATAGGAGAAAGAACAAAGTCTTTTTCATGCCTAATCTTTGAACACCTTTGGATAGCAATCATTGAATCTCCAACTATACTTAGTTGCCTAGGACCTTTGGATATAACATTCTTTAATCCTTGCCACACCTATAAAACTTCACTTAATTATTTGTACATTGTTTCTATTTTTTCCATTGTGGTTATAAAGCATCCCTCCTTTAAACCTTAAGCATAATAGGTGTATTTTCACAAATTAAATAATCAAATCACTGAAATTGAGATATATTTCTAACCCATTTTAATTCGAGTTGTCTTTAGTGTGACTTTTTGGAAGCTTTTCACGTGGGGTTTTCGAGTCTAATTTCTCTAAAATTCAACAAGAATTTATTGAAACCACAAGGTGCCGTAAGGGTTTTTCACGGTGTTGAATCCATATATACACTCAAAAAATAAGTTTAAATAACATAAATCAAAATTTCACCTCAAAATTTTCAGCCAAAAAATCCAAATATTCACAATAAAGAGAATTCCATTTTAATTGGTCGCAGATCCAAATCATCTTAAAAAAAATGTTCCATTAAATTGTGACCATAAAAATATATTTATTATTATTAAATTTATAACTACTATATCAATTTTTTATAACTACTCATTGGCTTACAATATGATTGGTGGTGGACCTAAAAAACAAATTAGCTTAAACCCTTCCCTACCATTTAAATAACGAAACGCGATAATCATAATAAAGATAATTATACGCATTGTATTGATGGAGGTCGGGGAAGCTCCAGAGGTTTTGGTGGAGTATGGACAGATCCATCGAACCACAGCACGGTGCAGCTCGAATTCGTACCGTATAGGTCTATTTTGAACCGGAACTACAGTAAAATGGAAGTTCCAGGCTTCAATTTGACGTTAAAATCTTAGAATGGCCTGATACAAAGCTTTAAATTCTTAGATTTGCGCATTGAGGTGACCTGTTCGAATTCTTGCAAGCTTTGTCCGAAACGCCCAGAATTTGTAGCTGTCGATGGCTGACGGCTGATCTGATGTCAGAATTCAGCGTAAAATTGACTTGGAATGATAAATTTGTTCGTTAGATCGTCGAATTTAATCAAAGAAGCTGAGAAATCGGTTCAAGATCGCTGTAAACGGTAAAGAAATCTGTCATTTGTGAGATCTGCGAGTTTTATTTATAGTAGATTGTTGTTTATTACTGTGGAGGTGTACTGTAATCGTTTTCAGTTTCGGAAAACAATATAAACGGTTTTTACTGTGCAGTTTAAATCAGGTTAGGAGTCTGTTAGTTTCAAGCTTTAATTTGGCGAATTGGGTTGGGAAAAAGGGAAAGGCGCTAAATATAGCTAAAAACTGTGAAGATTTAGTAATCTGCAAAGTTTTATCGGGTTTTCCAGTATATATAGCTTTGCTCTTTTGGAAATTAAAGTGCGTCGGCGCGTTGTCTAGTATAATCGCAATTATTTATGCTTAAATTTACAGATTGTAGCCAACTTTTGCCACTGCCGCATTGATAAATTTAGGCTTCTCGGGATATTGTAGCAGATTTATCCCGAATGTGTATCTTTCAAAATAATAAACTCCAAATTTATTAGAGGGACAGGCCGAAAGCTGCGAATAGAAACTCTGGTCTTGAATGTTAGTAGTCTTCTCTGGAAAGTTTGGGGGTGGGATCCCACTGGAAATATCCAAATTCCAGCAATCAAATTAAAATTTAGCCCCAATATGATCTAAATAGCGTTAATGAAATTAAAATTAATTAAATATCCACTGATGAATATAAATGGCGGAGTTCAAAACATAGAGAAGCAGGATAATTCATGTAACATTAAACTTGGAGAGGTACAGGGAAGAGAGAGATTAGAATATTTGTAAGGAAATAAAGGGTTGGGCGCAACATCAGTGGACTGTTCTCAAATGCAGGTGGTAAGAACTTGATAAATAGGGTGTGTGCAAATCTCTGTAAACATTGGGAATTAGTTACATCACTTTTATAAATAATGAGGTCGGATTCACTGCAGCGTCATTGGGCAATCAAAGTCTAAATGCGTGAAATCATCAAGAAATTAATTGTTTTCTTTTTTAATTGATTTTTCTTAAAATAAGAGAAGAGTTATTTCACTTAATTGCTGACATAATAATACTTATTTCTTTAAATAAAGTATGATTCATGCCGTATGAAGTATTCAACTCTCCGAAAAAGTGTTTTCTACTCGACGGTTCTTTTTCTCTGATGACATAATTGAAGAGTTTATCCAAACAAATGCACAGGGTATATTTGGACCTGATAGACTTCTTTTAAACCCCATCCTTTTAAGTGATCATTTTTCTATGGCTGTCATGGATGTTTGTCTGAAACCCATTCACTTTAAAGTGATCAGTGATCTATGGCTGCTGTAGGTGTTTGTTTGGGTCTCTGGAATGCGCCCTTTCGATTTACAAATTAGATATATTATTTATTTTATTTCTTTACTGCAGTTGACTCTGCATATTTCTTCTCCTCATTCCCATTGAAGGAATTTTTTATATTTTTATATTGATTAAAAAAACTTATTATAATTCAAATTCATAACTCTACCGAACATAATTAGAAAAAAATATTTAAAATAAAAAGCCTCAAAGTTTGACCGTCACCGAAAGAAAGCTTGCATGAACATTACTTAATTTCAAATTCAAGG
Organism: Pinus taeda; assembly: GCA_000404065.3. Taxonomy (NCBI): domain Eukaryota; kingdom Viridiplantae; phylum Streptophyta; class Pinopsida; order Pinales; family Pinaceae; genus Pinus; species Pinus taeda. The sequence goes on from APFE031667435.1 coordinate 94,852, forward strand.
CGCTACAAACATAATAAAAAAACTTTGGAAGTAAAAGATCGGAAATGTAAAGCCTCAAAGTCGGTATTACTGAATGAAAGCTTGCATAGGACATCGCATCAAGGTTTGCAAACTCTTCGAAATTGTAAAGCATAAAATATTTTCAATAGCCGAAAAGTTGCTTAGTAGTTGGAACAAGTTTGGTTGTTGTGAATTAAAGTTTCTTATTCTCCAGCATTTCGGTTGGGTTGACGTTAAAGCCCTTTATTTTTCTAAAAGAAGAAAATAATAATTTTTTAAAAGGAGAAACCTATGCAGTGGCCCATAGCAGCTTAAACTTTATACAGGCTTTAGAAAACAGTTGAAGGGTCTCTCCCTTGCAGTTTAAGGAGTGCGTATTACCGGTTGGAACCCTTAAGGCCCACAGTGTTTGGTATCGGTTGAATTTCATAATGTGGGGTTCTCTGAACGCTACACAGCGCCCCCACGTGCATTGCCATGGCTTGCCCGATCGTCGGGTAATACGCCCATAAAACAAAGCTCGTATAGTTTTATTATTGGCGTGGTTTTGGTAAATGTATAGAAAACGCATAAATGCTTGTAGGGCCACAGAGGAGAGCACACGCACGGTGCACCCCATCTCGGTTTTAACCAAGGGAAAAAACCGGGATTCGAGTTGCTCTCATCTCGGTGAGTTTTAGCAGCGGGATTCCCGTTCGCGGACCAGCGTTCAATGCACTCAACAGTCGTTGGATCTTAGACAAGTGTTTTGCGGATCTATTCCAACGGGAAACGGATCGTCCAAACTATACCCGCCTCCTTCGGTCAGACAGCTGCCGCAGCTCCCTCTGCCATAATAGTCCCGTGAGTGTATCACTTTGTCCCTTTTCACAAACCCAAACCCAAACCCCCCCTTGGTCCTGCTTCGCCCAGGTTGTTCCCCATGTGCCCGGCCCCTTTTCACATCTAGGTTTCTTTATCCCTTTCGGTCCATCCTAACTGGTTTGCCATTCCATCAGAGATTTTCTTTACCCATTTAGCTGTCTTTAGTTCCAGCCCTAACGCTATCCCTGATCTTCGTTTTGGGAGCTAAAATTTGGGTCCATTGTCGTCCCCTTTCCTGATAACCCGATACAACTGTTATTGAGCACGCTTGATTTTGGCATGAATCACAAACCGTGCAGGTTTCTCAGGTCCTGACGCATGGGTTTTTTAATTTGTAAGCTAATGGTTATAGATGCTTTTGAGACCAAATTTCAGATTCGGGTAGACAGGCTCAGTGGGTGGTTTTAACTAATATTTTTGAGGCCAAGTTTTAAGATTTGGGTCGCTGGGTGTCTCTGTTTTATGGTAGTGCAGGTTCATCATCGGCATTTGAGATCTTGAAGGGGTGACCTTCCGACTAGAAGGGCAAATCAGCATAATTATTGAATTGCAGGAGCACTGTTAAGGGTTTGAAAATTTAGAAGGATGCGAGTGTCTACAGCTGCCCTATGGTGATGTGCGATGTGAGGGACACAAATGCGGGCAGATATGCAGGTTTAGCTGCTGCTGATCATGGTAGCGGCTTATCCCGCTGCGGCTTCTCTGCAGCAGGCACAACTCACAGAATCTCAGCAGCAGCAGAAGAAATTAGAGGAGAATGGGCGAGCCCCCTTGGCACTCTCTGAGAAAAACAATGGCATTCCCCGCAAGCCTCGGAGCAGGGAAGTCACATCCAGGTATAAGACTGCCACTACGTCTTCTTCTGGTCCTCCGACGACTTCTGCCAGACGGTGCCCATCTCCCACTGTTGGTCGAATTCTCCCAACACCAGATGCCCTCACTCTTAAACGAGCACAGTCTGCCGAGAGGAGACGCCCATCTCCATCACCTACCCCGGTGGCAGATTCAAAGGTAGCTAATGGGTCGTTGGATGCTGGCAAACGCACTCCAGGACGCGGTCCGGAAGGCCTTTGGCCTTCAACGCGCAGCTTATCTGTTTCCATGCAGAGGGATTCTTTCTCATCCAGAGAGAAGTCCAACGGCCATACCGTTGATCATACGCTTAAGCCCGCAGCAAATATTGTGCAGAGAACGGGGGATTCAGCTTCAAATTTACAGCGGAAGGCGACCCCTGAGAGGAAGGCGACCCCCGAGAGGAAGGGGACCCCCGAGAGGAAGAGGACGCCCCGTAGACAAAGTACTGAATCTGAAAATGCAAGGCCTGTAGATAATTCACACTCAAAACCAGATCAACATCGTTGGCCAGGCAAAAGCAGTGCAAAGGTAATTGGAAATGCATTGACCAGGAGCGTGGATCTTACAGATAGACCAAGTAGGGTGGCCAGCCTTTTAATGCAAGGCCAGTCAGCATTGGGTATGGCAGGTACCCCGAGGTCTGTTGCTGTAAATAGGGCTTTTCAGCGGTCCATTAACGAGGGTCCTGTCGGAAATGGGACATCTAATGCTGCAAGGCGTGCATCTTTTGATGGAAGAATAAGGGTTGCATCAAAATCGATCGATCCCTGTCCAACGGAAGCTTCTAATTCAGGGAAATCAAATGTAATAATAGATGAAAACAATCGGCCCGGACAACCACCTCAAGAGGTAGAACGCCCAGCCTCAGACGCTTGCACTAGTGCCTGTGACCTTGCGTCCGACGACTCCGAGAGTGTGTCCTCTGGTAGCAACTCTGTGGCACACGAAACTACCAGTATCAGTCAAAGAAGTAGTTCTGGAGGTCACATAAGCCGAAGTACAACGGTTCCGCCTCGTTTTTGGCAGGAAACTAATAACAGATTGCATCGTTTGTCAGGGGTGCGGTCGTCTGCGCCGGAATCTGATATGTCATCAGGGTTCCCTAGGTCAACGGCACGCTCAAAGGTTGTATCATCAGCAGCTGGTCATATAATGAATGGGCCAGAACGAGCAATATCCTCTCCGCGGTTTGCGAATCGGTTTCAGGCAACATCACTTTCAGGGCCGCAACATTCTGTTTCCCCAATCAAGGTGATGGCCTCATCTTCTCCCTCAAGAGGCCTACCAAGTCCAACAAGGACACGGCTACCACCGTCGGTGCCTCCAACGAATTCTTTACACGTTCGTTCGCATAGTACATCGTCAGTGCTCGGTGCATCATCACTGCTAAACTTTGGTGTTGATGTTCGAAAGGGAAAGAAGGGGACGAGCCAGGTAGAAGAGGCCCATCATCTGCGTATACTTCACAACAGATTATTGCAATGGCGATTTGTTAATGCCAGAGCGGAAGCTGCCATGAATGCTCAGAAACTCACAACTGAGGTCTGTTTTTTTACACCTTTGCAATTGCAAGATATTGTCAATTAGAACTTGTTTATTGGAACATCATCATCTGTTCTCATATGTAGTCTATCCACAAACTGGCAATATCTTTCACTGTTTGTTTTAATTGCTAAAACACCTAAAATTTAGTCATGGTCAGATTGGAAAGTGATTCTTTGATTCAGTGGAGAATTGTGTTAACAGTTAAAATTGCCTGACTTCTGGGATAATTGATCTGTCAGAAAAAGTTTACATTTGTTCTCAAACTGATTCTGTGTTATGACATCTTTTTAATTTGTGTTGTGGTCATATAATTGAAATGCATTGTGCAGTCCTCTCTCTCTTTATCAATTTTTTTAATTCTATTATTTTTCCTGGAAAGATGTTTTGAAACTCTTCCTCCCTGTTTGGTAATGTTTAACATAGTTTAGAGTTTGTGTCTGTTCTTCTATGACAATTTACAATGTTTAATGTATGCCCATTCAAATCTCTCTCTCTCTCCCTCTCTCCCTCTCTCTGTTGAATTCGTACTTAAATTTTTAAGATCAGAAATGATCACTGCTCTATAGAAACCAAAGAGATTCTTTTCCATCTAACACGGTGCGTGTTTCATACTAGCTTATGATTGCTTTCTTGCTTAATTTTAACACATATGATGCCTTCTTTTACCATGGGTGCCCTGTGACCCAACACTCTGAAGGTCCAAAATTTCCTAGCTTTTTATACCTTTGGAATTTGGTTCCTAGTATATAGTTTTACTTTTAGATGCCTTTTTTTCAGAGGTAATTGGAATAGTTACAAAAGAGTCATCTCTTCAGTTACTAGTGCGTGCAGTTTGATTCTATATAATAGAATGCTGCGAGTTACAAAATCTGCATAACTGCAGAATAATTTAAGGGCATATCTTTGGTTTAGAACAGGCCCATGTAATTTAAGTCACGTTGTCTGTTTTGAATTTCTTGTTGCTTTAAAATTTCCTTTCCTGCTATTATGTTTTTTCTTTTTTACATGATGTCATTCAAAGGTAAAACTTTTGTATATGAGGTCAACATAGCAAGTGAGCACATAACTCTTAAGGGGAACATTGTAATGGTGAAAGTAGAAAATTTTGTTCTCTCCGCGAAAAAATTGTTGAAGCCATGAATATAGGTTATGTGAAAACAAGAACTAGCCATGTAATCATACCAAAGAAGGAAGAAAGTTAAAACTTAGAATGGATCGTCCTTAATTTGAATATTGTCAGACCACATGGAATTTGCTCTCTTTATCGTGCTATATGATATAGATTGGTCAATTTGATTTTGGTTATCATGAGTATCACTACATGCACAAGTGCATATATGTATAAATTGTTGACCAGCATGTAATGTATATTGATCTATTAACCAGCCATAGCATGGCATGCTTATTATGACAATATCTTGAATCACGAGGATCTGAAGTTTTGATGTTTGGCCCAGAAACTGCTTTACAATGTCTGGGTTACAACTTCAGAACTGCGAAATTCTGTAACAATGAAGCGAATCAAGCTGCAACAAGTGAGGCAAGAAAGCAAGCTTAGTTCCATTCTCAGAGGACAGGTCAGATTTCCAACTTTTTCCAGTGTCAGATTTCAAACTTTCTTCATAGTATTTTGTAATTACTAATAACTATTACAAGGCATGCCGTTAGATCTTTGGATGAAGCCTCTTTAACTCTGTTTTTTCATTGTTGATACTATCCTGCTAGTTAGGTTTTCAACTTTGAAGTTTGAAGTATGCACAAAACATGTATGTAGATTTTTTTTAGAGCTATGTCAAATTATATTTTCCATATATTTGATAACTTTTTGAATTGTGGCATGCCTCATACTTTTTGCATACAGTCCTCTCCACTTCAACTTTGTTTTGCTCAAGATTTTAATGAGAAGTCTAAAAGATCCCAATGCTTTTCTGTTTATTGAATTGTTTCTTGGAATAATTCTTTAAAACTTTGATCAGAAGCCTGATATTCAACGAGGTTACAAATTTTGCTGCTTTATTCTGGTTGTGATAAGAAATAAATAGTATGAATGTAAAGCTATGCCTGCAGTTTCTGATTTTGCCATTTTAGCCTTATTGACCATCTACAATGCCACACTTGTATTAACAGTATATTCACACAACTTATGGAGCTTGTGCTGACCATTTTAATTCTTTTGTAGTACATCATTTGCGCCTCTGTTCTGAACAATTCAACAAATCTTTTCTCCACTAATGGTACTTCAGTTATTTCTGTATGACATCCCTTATTCAGCTAACTATCCAGTTTAGAATAGAAATTAGTTTATCGCACTATTATAGACTGTTCTATAATACTTCATGTATACTGAATCTACTGTTAATGGACTCAGGAAATAATTGTATTACTCGTAAAGTAAGTTCAGGCTTGAAATGATCCGTAATGACTCACTGCTTAAAGATTAGGCAAACAAAGTGATATTTGTTGGGTAACTGATGATTGAAAGCTACTCACACAAATTTTCCTGAATTCAATTTACTTCAGTATTTTTGTTTGTTTAGATTTTTGCTATGTTTCTCCCTTGTTCAAGTCATACTCATGTTCTTTTGCTTTCTCAAGCCATTCCTGAGTTAATTGTGTGTCTATGAATTACTTGTTTCTTAATTTATCAAATAATTGTCATTGATACTAGACTATTAATTTTTGAAGAATGTGAAATAGATGATATTGAAAGGTACTGCTGAGGACAGATATAGAGTACGTGTCTTGTGTTAAAATGAAATAGTCACCTTCGTTGATTGAATATTTTTGTGGAGAAAGACGAGTGCTTTGCCGTTAGAACATATAAGACAGTTTTCAGGTTTTTTTCCTTATTTGTTATTACTTATTCCTTATAGTCGATTGTATCTCAAGCTACAAGGAAAAATTAAAATAATTCTCTCAACATGTCAATAAGGATTTCTAAATTCTTTTCTCTCTCTTTTATGTTTATCAATTGAAAATTTCCTTTATTAATGAAATAGACAATAAATATCTAGCTATATTCAATTTAAAAAAATAAAAACGTTGTAGAAGACGGGCTGCTGGATATCTATCTTGGCCAAGCATGGAGTAAAAGAACAATCAACACTGCTACAAGCTATGAATGGAAAAAATGGTGCATTTATTAACATTAATAGCAAAATAGTGCAGTAATATCTTACAGTACTCTATGTATAACCATTATTTAAACATATTACAAAAATTTGCAACCAACTTGCTAGAGTTAATGACCACAGAAATAAAACAGAGCATAGAGAAAGCAGGTAGTAAATTAGTAATTAAGGTGTAGTCCTTGGCAATCACCCATTACTAGATTGTGGCAGACCTTGAACATGGTCACCATGTCCATCCAAACCATTCTATAGAGGCATATAGATGAGTGGTAGCTGGTGGCACTGTAGGCATCTACCTTGATCATCCTCTAGTCAGGTTGTAATATGTATAGATCACTCAAATGGCAAAATTCATGGTTTGGTCGTTGTTGTACGACTATGATTGCCATTGCAAATACCTTGACTAATTTACCTTCTCCATTAGAATCACTGGCGTTGTTGCATGAACCTCTTCACATCCTTTGCCTTGCAAGTGATCTACTCTCCCTCCTGTCATGCTCCTCTGTTAAACTGTCGTTGAGTGACTTTTCTGACTATAGGAGGAGCATTGTTTTAATAACCTATTATTTTGTGCAGGTGGTCTAGCTCAATAGACCCATCTAACACCATTTTTAATCTCAAGCCATGGTTTGAAGAAATGTAGAAGTATAAGAATTTATGACGCACACATTTATACAGACAAATGGTGGTGAGAGGAAATAAAGAATATACTTTATTATTAATCTGAGTTGCTAAGGTACTTGGGTGGATTAGGGGTACACTGTGTACATATATATTTGATAATATATACAAGAAAAATTATAAAAATTTTTAAATTTTAAAAACATGCACATTGGATAATGCCATAATATTTTTTTGGCAACGAACAACAAAAGCATAAACATTGCTTCATTGAACTTTTGAACAATCATACAATCACTAGAAAAACACTCGACAACATTGAACAATCAACTTGATCATCTTCTTTTGAAAATTGAAATTGACATCAATAGGTATTGACTCTTGAACCTTAAAAAGTCAACCCAAACGGCAAAAATATATGTCATACTACATTTCAGTTGCCTAATGGCATTTCCAAAGATAAAATAGAATATAGAAAATTTGAAAAACATGAATAACATGGCCGATTCGGCTAGTTTTGTTGGTTCCTCTCATCATTGGCATCACAAAGATCCTCGGTGAACAAACTTTTTAGGTAATTATCACTTTTAAATATATTGTGCTCTTCGTGGATGTTAATTGGAGATAGCTTCACATGTTTTTCTGGTTAGGTCTTCTTGTCCACATATATGGCATCCACTGTGTATTTTTCATGTCTCTTTAAAGGACACTCCTTGTACCCTAGGACTTTCCAAAATATGAGATGGAGTGTGCTATGAATGTAGACTAAGTTCTTTGTCTTCTTTGATCCTAACTAGTTTCTCTTCAGTGAACGGATGAAAGCATAACTGCTCCATTTCTTTTCAAAAGAGAAGACACTGACTACCTGCCCAAGTAATCACATGGAAAATTGTTGCAAGTTGCAACCTATGAGCATCAACATCACAAAGCCACCAACGATTAGTCAGATCCACTTTCTTACACCTATTGCTCTAAGAAAAATGTGAACTGAAGACCTCTCAACTATGTGAAGATTAGGCAAACTGAGATCGTGTTTCAAAGGCCTCTTTTGTAGAAACATAAATTTTTATAACAACATTAATAAACCCTTTCACCATCTCTCTATCTTGGGAAGGATGCCTCCTTCCTGTCATAGGATTATACATTTTGGATTAATTATATAGGTTACTGTATGAAGTGAGGTGTTGAATTTATTCCACCACCTATGTATAATCATTTCAACTATGGCCATAAGCTGTGATCTCTCCTATCTGTTATGTATCCTTTTAGCTTCATAACTAGGCTTTCCACTTCTACTATCATTGGAATGAACAAAGTTCGTTCTTCAAGTTAAATGCTCCAGAAGACTTGGAATATAAAGATCTCCATTGAAATACAAGAATATATATTATATGTATGAATAAGAAAGTTGATATAATGAGAGTGAAAGGCTTGCTTATATACCAAGCAGGTGTCTCTTCATGGAGAGTCATGTCTCATTTAGACATGCCTCTTCAACCTAATTACTAATTAAATAATCATTATTTATGATTATTATAATTTACATTATTTCTGATATATTTTATTCATAACAATCATGTCTGGGGATCTCTACATTTCTCCTTATCTTATTTGCCGATTTCTTTTGCCTTGGATTTCTCCGCATTAAAGACTTCAAAAACAACTTGCATATTGGCGTTTAAGTCAACTGCAATACTTAGGCAGGGTTGGACTTGCCTTTGAATGTGTGCTAAATAGTATTTCAGCCTGTGTATAGCACCCCCGTCCCCACTGATTTCCTTCAGTTCTTACAATGGCTGAATACTATTTTTTGCTTAACTGTTTGGCTGTGGTTGCATTCGGTGTCTTTCTCTTTAAGGGGGCCATGAGAAATCTGTAAATAAAAAAACTACCCTTGATTCCTAAAGCAACAGTTGCAAATTATAGTAGAACAGAATGAGGGTCAGAAAACTTTTGACATATCTTCAAATAGGCACAAGAATCTGTTGTCAAATCTCCTTTAAGCTTGTAGAAAATTTGCGGACTGCTGATGTAGATAAATGCTCCACTGTAACCAGCCCGAAATCAGCACCAATTTGTCTCCGCATCAGCCGTCTTTAGTATAGCTTCAAAATTCCTATCTGATCATAAATGCTCAATGAGGAGTGTGAGGCAAATTGGGGGGCTGTGGGTGTCTTGAAATAGAATGACAGGGTTGAGACACCTTTTTCTCTGGTGTCTTTTTTAAGGGTTATTGCTGCAAGGGTTGGATCTGTATGGAATTAGCCACTTTGATACCAAATCACTCCACATTTGTTTGGGCTCAAAAAGGATCTGTATGGAATTAGCCACTTTGATACCAAACCACTCCACATTTGTTTGGGCTCAAAAAAATTTCGAACTGGTCAATTCTGATAATTGGTGATATATATATATATATATATATATATTATATATTCAAGCTAATTCCCACATCTTTGAACAAGTTCTTCGAAAACTTGGAATTGAACCCAGTGTCTTTGTATGATATGATATGCTAATTTCTGAGGTACTCATTCACCTTGAACACTTCCCATCCCAGTGGCACTGTGTGTAATCTGAACTATTACAAAATTAAGATGCTTACGTTGGAATATTGTGACTGTACAATGCTACCATAGGTTAGACCAGGCAAAGAACAGGACAGATTTTTTGTGGATTGGTGTGTCTCAAATAAGATATATGCTTGACATAAATGTAGTAATAAAATGAAAGGTCACTTGGGACCTATAAAATTGGATATATCCCTTTGATGAATCGGAATGTCTTCCTACATTTAAATGCAATTTGTATTTTTGTATCTGCAACTCTGCCTCTGATTTTTACATGGTATTGGAGCAAGTGCAGTTTCTATTTTTGTATCCGCGACTCTGCCTCTGGTTTTCACAAGGTATTAGAGCAAGTGCAGTTTCTAACTTTGGGAAGGATTCCGTACATAGAAATTTCTCTTTTTTGTTTTGCCTTATTTTTCTAGTTTCTACCTCTAATTTGAGTTTGTGCATATGATTTTCTTCATTTTATTCACCTCCTTTAGTTCAATGACTAGGGTCTGAGAGTTTAGCTGCATTTGAATTGATCAAAGAGGTTCTTTCTATGGTTAATTTTGTGAGTGCAGAGATCTCAGACTTCCCAGTACTCTTTTGATGGTATTCTATGTGATTGCGATAAGAGCTCTTAGGTTGATCTTCTGGGCAATGTTATTCATACATAATATTTTGCTTGAAGGTGTGTATGCAATTGCGTTCAACAACTTTTAGAAAGCTTCCATGTTCATCAAATCAATGTTCCCAACCAAAATTTTGTCAAGATCAAGACTTAAGGCTAGTCAGTATACCCATTCAGGCCATTATGTGGAGACATAGAAGCATGGGCAGTGTGATGATGGTCCATATTTGGCAAGCAGTCAATTCAATTTGCCCTCTTACCTGATGTGCATTGTAAAGTGTACAATATTGTAGTAATGCAAAGTGAGTGAAATGGCACTTGGCAGGAACCAAGTGACACGGTTTGGGTTCGAATTCAGGTTCAGCAAGGATGAAGTTCAGTTTGAGTTCAAATTTTCCAATAAAATTTGAATAAGGTTTGCCATTAAGTTCCAACAGAATTGTTTTTTAAATATAAATATTTATTAGTAACATTCAAATATATTTATTTTTTATATATATAAAATATATTTATATAAATTACTTTATAACACTATATACCATGTAGTTTATAGTTAATATATAATATTTAACGTGTGTATTTAATAAATATATCATATAAACTACACCTTAGGCTTGTACCTGTCCAAACAATTGCATTTTAAAATTGAGAGCACTGTCCAACAGACATGACTCACCAGAATATTAACTAGCACAATCACACAATCAAAGGAGTACTTGTCGGTTGGCACCATTTCAGTCACATTCCGACCATGGTTTGCTCATTGCAGTTGAGATGGAAAGGAATACGTTTAATCTGACCTTTAAACCACGTTTTATGGCTGAGCAGACGAGTCTCAGGGTTTAACCCCAACAAATTATATTATTTTTTGAGATTCGGTGAATTTTGAACCATAAGGTTCAAATTTGACAAACCCCGTGACATTTGACAAACCGTGTGTCACATTTGGTACACATGAGTGCATGCTGAGCATTTCAGAGAACCTGTCGATTCCTCTGCTGGGTTATGTATCACTGTTGTGTTAAGCAAGTTGTTCAAGCCTATGAGGTTATTTTATGGCAGTGATGTTGATTGTGAAGCATGGAGATTAACATATTTCCCTAAATTTTTAGATCAAACTTGCAAGGTTTAAGGCTTTATTTTGTTTGAATCATGTTTTGTGATGTTTTGAATTTACCCTTTTGAAAGTGGTGAAGTCATACATGGTGAGGTAATGGTGCTTATAATAGGAGATAAAAAAATAGTTGAAAGGGTTGTGGGTTTTTTAACCACGTGAAGCCTATTTTTTATATATAATATATGAAGGCAATTTTTGTTCCATTTTGCACTTGATGCATTTTGCATGTTTTCCCATATTATTTCTTGGTCTTCATCCAAGGGGATGGTATTTTGAAGGGATTTGGATTATTTGCCTTCTACTAGGGTTATTAGTATTTTTTATAGGAATTTAATGTATTTAACAAGAGTTAAATGTGTTGAGAATTTTTTTAACCATATGAAGCCAATTTTTTATATTTAGCATACGAAGGCATATTTTTCATTTTGCACTTCAGGGGCTTTGCATGTATTCCCATATATTTCTTGGTTGCTTGCAGTTAAGGGGATGATGTTTAACGGGATCTGAATTATCTGCCCTTTAATGGGATTATTAGTATTTTTTTGAGGATTTTAATGTAAAGGCCATTTCCAAATGTTTTATTTGAGCCTGGTTTTTACAACACAGATAGCAACTTGTTAAAGTCATTTATTATTTTGTGAGGACATAAAGTATACATATTGTTTTTTTTTTGGATGAAGATCTATTTGTCTCAAGTTACCCTGTCATAAGTCATGGACCCCATGTATTTTTCAGGGGGGCATAGAGAAGAGTGAGAAGGGTCTATTAGCCTGTGTATGTGTATATCTGAAGAGACTGGAGGTAGGGTGATGTAGTGATTCACCAAAATTAAAGGAGATTGCATGACAACAACTTGGAGCCTGGAGGTACTGTTATAGGACCTAGATAATAACAAGATAGGGTGGAGGGCAGTGTGGAACCTAGGCAGTGAAGCTAGGGTGGTGAACAGTCAGGTGTGCATTTGCTATTGCCCACATGGGAAATGACATTGAATGTTTTGTGAAGCTCATGTTTATGAGAAGGCGTCAAGTTGATACAGTACAAATGAGAAAGGATGAAAAGACAGTGTGAAGGTTGTCAAGGCTGGCGTTGATCTTAGGAAGCATACACCCTAGGAGGTATGGTGATTACTGATTGAAACATTGTGGAGAGGTTGATGGATGATGAGCAGGTGGTGCGATATGAGAAGACACAAAAGGTGGTGGAGGGCAACTACTTTCTGCAGGGTAAATGTCTTGTGGGGTAGGGTGATATTGTTCAGTTTCTATTACATGTGTTGTGGAATGTTACAGGACAGTGACAGCATTCACATGGCACATATTTAGTATATAAGGCTCCACAAGAGGTTGATGGATGCAGAGCAGGAGGTGCGATATGAGAGGACACAGAAGGTGGTGTATGGGACTAGTTTCTGCTGGGTAAATGTATGGTGGAAATTGGAATAGGGTGATGTTGTTCAGATGCGGGTACAGGAAATTGTGCAACCAATGCATGGTCCCGTTGCATGTGTTGTGAAAAGGTACAGAACAGTTGCAGCATGCACATGGCATATATTTTAGTGTATACCAGTGTTGCGAACATCATGCACATGGTGTATATTTGTGTATAGTATATTACGGATCCACATAATTTTTGCAGCATATATGGGGCACAAGGGTAGTAAAATTGAAGTACTTGCAACACACAGCTTCACTTAGTTTGTTTGTAGCAATCGAAAGCAAACTCAACATGTATGTTTTTGTACTCTAGTCCTTGGGTGGGATTTTAGTGTACATAACATCGGGGGAGTGTTGGAATATTGTAATGGTCCCAATGTTAGTATAGGTTAGGTGAGGTACATAGTCACCAGAAACATGATGGTAGGAGGACAGTTTTGGGAAAAACTTACAAAAAAATGGAAATGCTTGAAAAACACCTTTTCTAGCATGTGTTTCCCAATTCTTGATGGGCAAAATGTTTTGTAAGAAGTGTCTCAAAGAAACGGCATGCAAAAATGCCCATGAAAATAATGAGGCCCATTTGTCAGCATACCCTAATGGGTTTTTGTTTGTGCATTTTTATGTGTAGGGTGTGCTTTCTTAGTGAAAATCTGAGACTGCCTCAATTAACTCGTTTTACTTCCTTTAAGATTTGGAGATAGTGAGAATTTTGCAGCCTAATGTTCTCCAAAATACCCCATGAGAATAGTCAGGTTCAATTGCCAGCATACCCTAATGGGTTTTTGTTTGTGCATTTTTCTGTGTAGGGTGTGTTTTCACAGTGCAAATTTGAGCTTGACTCTATTAACTCATTTTACTTGCTTGAAGATTTGTGAGATAGTGAGTATTTTGCAGCCAATTCTAGAGAAAATTCTTTATGGCATTGTTTATGGACAGTTAAGATATTACCTCATTCTCCCTTCAACAAAATTTGTTCCATGCCTAACATCTTTTTCCACTCCACCATTTACTGATCCCAGTCCCTTGTGCTGCACTTGTTTTAGAATTTTTTTGTTGTGACATGTTATTGCTATTGCTGACAAAGAAATGCTAGTGAAAGATTTGGTGGTGCTTCCCTGGTGTTTCCTGTTCCAATTCTGAAATGCTGAACAATGTTTTGGAGCCTCTTGTCCAAGGGTTTCCAGCAACACATACACACGCATGGATGTCACTTGAGTAAGATAGATGCTTGACACATAGGTAGCAAGTATAGGCTACAAGTAAGGAAATGAAATGACATCACTTGTGACCTAGGATTAGCCCCTTTGAGGAATTCTAATGTCTTCCTTCATTGATTTCAATTTACATTTTTGTATCTGTAACCCTACCTTTGTTTTTGTGTATATTATTCGATTTGTCTGTAACAGGCAAGTTGGAATAAAATATAATAAAGATCTTATGCAGCTCAACAATGAAATTGAGACAATTTTCTTTTCACTTCTACTCTAGAATGTCATGATGTTGCAACTTTCCTATTGGATGTTTGTTCTCCACCTTAATTTTCTAGCGTTCCAAGCACTGGACCAAGTATTCAACCACTTCTTTCTTTGGTCTTGATCAAAAATAGACTCTGCTCAATTTTGCAAGTGTTTTCCTATAGCTTGGATGGCTTTCTTGGGGTAGAATATGAGCTTTGTACAAAATGCACTCCTTCAATTCTTCAATCCCTGGAAGACAAATGCAATTCTGGAGGCACAAGAAACCCATTATTTTCCCACTTGTATCTACTATCGTTAGATCTCTTGGTAATTTCTTCATCCATGTCTTGAATCAATGCTTGTTTCCTTAACCTGCTGGTAGAACTTTTGACCCAAATGCTTCAGTATTCACCTTCTTTCTTTGTTCTTGATCAAAAACAAACTCTGCTCAATTTTGCAAGTGTTTTCCTATAGCTTGATGTCTTTCTGGGGGTACATTATGAGCTTTGTCTTAAAGCAACTACTCCCTAGATATATGATAAAAATTGAAACATTTTGATTCCTCAATTCTTTGAAGACAAATCCAATTTTGGAGCCACAAGAAACCCATTATTTTCTAACATGTATCCTTCATAACTCCTGGCAGTTTCTTCATCCACATGTTGCATCAACGCTTGTTTCCTTAACCTGCTGGTAGAACTTTTGAGCCAAAATGCTTCAATATTTAACCGCTTCTTTCTTTGTTCTTGATAAAAAATAATCTCTCCTTTATTTTAAGAGTGTTTTCCTAGAGCTTGGATGTCTTACTTGTAGTACATTATGAGCTTTGTACAAAATAAACTTCTCCAATTCTTGAATCTATGGAAGACAAATGCAATTTTGGAGCCACAAGAGACCCATTATTTTCCAACTTGTATTTTTTCATATCTCTTTGCAATTTTTTCATCCACGTCTTGCATGAATGCTTGTTTCCTTTCTCTGCTGGTTGAATATTGCATCAAGAATTCAACCAGCAGAGAAAGGAAACAAGCATTCATAAATCATAAATATGCTATGTACTAACTGATATTTGGAGTGGTCTCCTATAAATACATTTTTTGCATTCAGTCGAGTCAGAATTTAGAAATGTATTTGAAACTCTCTCCAGGTTTGCTTGTTCATTGTGGATAGGATATCTAAATTGTTCAGATATAAATGACAAGCCTATATCTGGGTAATGGGTCCAAACGTCTCAACTACATCAAAGGTTTAAAACAGAAAAACCAAGTTCCGTATGAATGTATCTTCAACTATCTATCTTTTAGAATATCTCTACTTCAAAGGCGGGCTCAGTTGAAATCCATGTACATGAACTGCCATCATGAAAATTACTTGTTGAATCCTGCCCTTTGAAAAAAATTGCATCCTGAGATTGTGAACGATACAAGGTTGACGACTCCACTTCTCCTTGAGGAAGAAGCTTCATTAACTAGATTCAGGATATCAGCAGAAGGCCAAATGATTATAATATGAATTTTAAAGAGTATAATTGATTTTTAAAGGCATTTGTTGCTTCCATGAAGAAACAATTACAGTCATGGAAGAAAACATCTATACTGAGTACGTAAATACTTAAATCTGTCAACCTTTTTTTTCCATTTATCTTGTTTACAATATTTTTTGGGATCTTGCTTTGTTGGATGTGGAGGTGGATCATTTGATTGCTGAGATTAGAATGAATTAGGAGGGTTAGCAACCTCAGCTGACATACAGCTCAAAACTTATTTCAAATCTCAAAAGACGAGACAAAATGATTTGGGTTAATTTGGATTTGTATTGGGTTGAAAAGGTAGATATTCCATTTAGAGTATAGGAAGATTTCTTTCATCCTGAGATTGTGAATGATACAAGGTTGACGACTCCACTTCTCCTTGAGGAAGAAGCTTCATTAACTAGATTCAGGATATCAGCAGAAGGCCAAATGATTATAATATGAATTTTAAAGAGTATAATTGATTTTTAAAGGCATTTGTTGCTTCCATGAAGAAACAATTACAGTCATGGAAGAAAACATCTATACTGAGTACGTAAATACTTAAATCTGTCAACCTTTTTTTTCCATTTATCTTGTTTACAATATTTTTTGGGATCTTGCTTTGTTGGATGTGGAGGTGGATCATTTGATTGCTGAGATTAGAATGAATTAGGAGGGTTAGCAACCTCAGCTGACATACAGCTCAAAACTTATTTCAAATCTCAAAAGACGAGACAAAATGATTTGGGCTAATTTGGATTTGTATTGGTTTGAAAAGGTAGATATTCCATTTGAAGTATAGGAAGATTTCTTTTAGAAGTAAGCAACAAAGTTTCTTGTACTGCTGATGGAGTCATATTTAGCTCATTTTGACTATTCATTGCATTGTCTTCAAAACCAGCCAAACTAGAACCAGAATCAGCTGGTTCAGTCAGTCAGACCTCCAAACTGTAAACTGACCTTTGAACTGGTTTGGAGACTGGTTCCGTACCAAATCAGACTGTGTTCCATGTGGGGTTTCAATCCATAAAATTAATTTTCAAATTTAAACCTACAACTATCCTTTTCCACTCCTAAACCCTAAAATGAAGTTATTTATAGACACCAACCTTTATTTGCCTCACATGTTTCTTATTGAGCGTTTGTGAGCATTTGGAGTTTGATGAGAGATCATGTTGATCAGTGATATGTAGTAGGCCAGCAGCTTGTAGTGTGTTGTTTTTGAACTCTAGAGGGCATTTAGAGCTGCAATGAATAGGTAGTTTGTTTTGGATATGTATTTCACTCGGTGCCATTTTGATATGTTCACTCTTAGATGATATATACCTGAGTAGACTTTGCATATCTCTAATGGTTTGGAATATTGGATACACATTAATGTATATGAATATATATTTTTTTTTCATTAAAAATTTCATATATTATATAATTTTTAGTTATTCGGTTCATAAACAGAGTCATCAGTTGATTCCAATTTAAGTCTGTTCTTACCCTTGGCTGGTTCCGAGAGTCTGATTCTGGCTTAAAAAACATTGATTCATTGTGGTAAAAATGTAGACATTGCATTTGGTGCTTATGGGATTGTCCTGGGTGAGATTTTATGATAAGACATTGTGAGTTAATGGATATTGAATTAAATTTAGTGCTGTATAGGAGCTGGTGGACAAGAGACAAAATATGATGCAAATTCCCTTACATACAGAAGCATCTTCTCATAAATTGTTTGGTGATAACCATGGTGACACTGTTGCTTTGAGCATAGCCAAAACTGATGAAAGACAAAGGACAGTAAGGTTGATTGGTGGTTGTCTCATGGTCAAATTTATTGCACTTTTAATGTAAACAGAATTCATCAACCTGAATTTGTGCAAAACCGAAAAAGAAAAGTCTAAATTTCCTATAATTTAGCAGACTTTGTAATGGCCCTTATATAGCTTTCTTTGAAGTAATTGATGCTGTGATGTGATTTATGTCTAAGTAGATATACAATGCTTACTACAAGAATGGATATTTTGATGCTTATTTATTTAAAATAAACATCAAGTGTTGAAAATAGTAGTGAGAAAGGTCCTCCTTTGATTTGTGCCTTAGTCAAAGAGACCAAGAAGCAGTTTTCCTTAGCATGCATGAGTTCCTAAAAGTTAGGACGAGTTCCTAAAATTTAGGACGGATTCCCATAATAGGACAGTTCATGAAGCAGTTTGACAGATAAGCATGAGTGGAAGGCTCAGTTTGTTGTTTTCTAGTGTGAGTTATCCTTGGAAAAGACAAGCAAGTGAGTCTCAAGTTCTAAATTGAGGAAGGACGAGTTGCATGAGGCAGTTAGACTCAGTCAACTCATCAATCACTAGTTTGAGTTTCAAAAATATAACTTGCCAGATTTAGCCTATTCGAAAAGCATATAAGGAGGACCAAGGCACAGAATTATTCATTGTTTTGTGAGCACAAGGTTGTGAGACAAGACAATAGAACTCACGGGTTTGTGAGTGATTGCACCAGTTTTGGTGTGTGAGCTATCAGAGCTAGGAAGAGCGTGAAGGAGAGACCTATACTCGGTTTTGGCAGAGAAAATTCTTGCTGCTGTGTGCTAGGAAATAGGAGGAAATTTCCGGGCCAGCAAAAGGATTTAGGAGTTGAGACCAGGGTTTCTTGCAAGCAGGTTTCAGCTAAGTTTTAGCAGTGAGAACAGTGAGTTCTCCGGTGAAACGTTTTGCCTTGTAATTAATTCTATTTGCTCAACTTTGTCAATAAAATTTCTACAGCTAGGAGAGGGTTTTCCCAGTTGGGTTGCCTGGAAATTTTTTGTGTCTTGATTACTGTGTGACTGATTTATTTCTGTTCTATTCTGCTGCAAATTTAGTAGAGAAAATTGTGTCTTGGGTCACAAGTTAGTTTCAGATTTGTTCAGTCAAGCAGATCAGAATTTTCATGGATTTTCTACATTGAGCTCATGGGATGTATCATTTCAGGGATTTTTAGGTAGAGCCAAATGGAATGCACTGAAAATTAAACCTAAGTTAGTTCTTGTGAACTCACACCAGTCTACAACTGTATCAGAGCCCAACAAACTTGTTGACTTGTTATAATGCATGCTGATGATTAACCCTGGCCCTTAGCTCTGTTTTCTACATTAAGTTGAAGATTGGAAAATGCACATTACAGATACAAAGAAACATGCTACTTGCACCTCAGTTGTTTGGAGATGAGATAGTGATAGGAAGATAAAATATCATGGTCCTTGAACATTTTGTTGCCACTACTGCCATGCTCCTGCCACCTTCAACAAATAACTAAGGAAGTTCTTATTAATATTTTTTGAGGACCTTTTCATTTACACCAAGACATGGGATGATCACTTGGAACATCTTGATAAAATCTTGAGCATCATGTAGGAATAATCACTTTATGCCAAGGCATCAAAGTGTGAATTTGGATTGACATAGATTCTTTACTTGGGACACATAATCAGTGCAAGGGGAGTACAAGTTCATCAAGAGAAGATCCAAGTAATATTGGACTGACCTATACCCAAGAGCCTAACAAAGTTACGAGGATTCTTCGGGATTTGTAGCTTTTACCAACAATTTGTCAAAGACCTCTCTTAGTTAACTGCACTTTTGTTAAAATTGGCAACTAGGGCCAAATTCCATCTTGAGACAACTCATTTGATGGAGATGATGATTGCATTGGATTCCTTTTGTCGAGAGGTCCAAGATAGATCATCTCATTCGGACAAGCAGAATTGCGATTTTGAATTTATGCCCACACATGTGCAAATTGTACAGGTTAGACTCATCATCATGTAGGCTCAAGGAGGCTAATGGATGTGTCCCTTGACCCACAACGAATTGTATAAATACAAGAGACCTCACACCTCATTTGGCACATTCATTCTTCTCTCTCTTCATCAGATTGGTTTGCACATCTATTGGGCAGCGTCTCTCTCTCACACGTGTGGCAAGGACATATTATCTGGGTAGAATTATAGGCTGAAATTTCAGACTTCAGACATGTTTGACCAACGTTGACTGAGGGGTTTCTGAGCGAGTTTGATTGTGTTTTTGAGGTCAAAGGTTTGGTTTTTCTAGGCTGCATTGCTAGGCACAAAAAACGAGAAATTTTGGGTTGTTTGACTTGGGTTGACTTTAGGGTTGACCACTGTTTGACCACAAAAAATTATAGTAGTTTCCTCACTCCTTTCATTGAGTTTGACCGAGTTGTTTTGGGTTGAATTTATCCTCTTGATCAAGCTGAGTTTGACCAAGGAAGACTGAGTTGCTTGGAGGACAATTTGTTGTTGTTTTGACCAGCATTGACTTTTTGGTTAGGGTTGAAGTTTGACTACATAAATTTACAGGGTTGTTTTGATTTTGCATTGGGCAACTCAAATTGACTTTTGTACTCTCTGCTAAACTTTTGATTTAATAATAAGAAGAATTGATCTAAGGGTTTTCCCCACATTGGGGTTTTTCCTCGGCGTCTGCCAAATCTGGTGTCTTCTTGTTTTGGCTTGTCTTCTGTATTTAATTTTATGTTCTATCTACTTTTACTGTCAATGTGATAATTGTGATTGCTATTGAAATTGGAAATTGCTATTGTGCTAGGCATAGAACATACCATTGTTGTCTAAAATTAACAATCCTTGACAAATTTAACCAAGAAAGGAGCATTTAGGTGGACAAAAGAATCCGAGAAGTTGTTTAAAAAGCTCAAGGAAGTAATGAGCTCATGTCCAGTTTTGGCTCTCCCCGAATTTAGTAAGCCCTTTGTATATGAATATGATGCATTAGGAGAAGGGATCGGGGTTGTCTTAATGCAAAAGGGCCACCCCATTGCATTAGAAAGTTGGAAACTCTAGGATACCGGGAAACTTTAGTCCATATACGATAAAGAGACGCTCACTATCATGCACGCTTTGGCTAAATTCAGACAGTATTTGCTGGGAAATAGGTTCATACTCAAGACAAACCACAAAAATTTACGTCATTTTTTGGAGCAAAAAGACTTGAATCATTAATGAATGACAACAGAAGTGGGTAAGCAAAGTTCAAGCCTATGATTTTGATATTGAGTATGTAAAGGGGAAAAGGAATGTTGTGGCTGATGCACTTTCCAGGTAACTGACAACATGTTCCCTCATAGAACTCACATAAGATTGGAAGGCTCATCCCTTAGCGGAATATGCCGACAACTAGTTTGCATGTGTGCTAACCGATAGACTCATCCAAGATGACGGGTACAAAATAGTCGATGATATTATTTACTGCAAATACAAGATATAAGAGGTTCTTGAATCCACCCACAAGGAGAAGATTTTGAAGTTTATGCATGACGTTGGGAGTATTCAGAAATTTATGCCTCTTCATCTTGTCCTGGTGATGAACCACACGTTGGTTCGAAACGTGTCGGCCAAAAATTTCTCTTATGCGATTTCTACCGAAAGACTTTGCTTTTAATTCAGTATGGATCACAGAAGATTGAATACAAAAATGAAGAAATTTGTTGTATATCGTTATCAACTCTAAGATACAAGAATAAATAGTTTTTGGTTTTAACTTTTATTGGAGCGACTGTTGGTAGCTTTTTGCATAGTGCCAAATACTTTGGTGGGTTACAACAAACAGTCTTAGGCAATTAAATATTAGAGGTCATATAATTATGCCTTCAACATGTTTCAAATATTATGAATATGTCTACATCCTAACATTTGAATATATTGTCCATCTTGTACTTGTGGCGTCTGAGTGCTTCTTTGTTTCTCTTTCTAGGCATTTTACTTTTCCTCTTTATTGCTCTTTCTATTTCTAGGCATGAAGGGGCACGTTGGGAGTATTTAGAAAGCATAGTTCCTCAGATAACAATTCGAAATTTCCCAAAAAAAAACAAAAAAAGCATTGTGGAACCGCGTGATCCGTCCACCTTCTCTTGGATCTGCTTGCAATCTGCAGTCTCCACAGATCCACAACCAATCCTTGTTAGATCCATGGATCTGATTTTCCAGGAATTGCCAAAAAATGGCGGAACCGTGGATCTGATTTTTGGATCTGCGGTTCTGCTGGAGGATTAGTGGTGGATCCGTACTGGACGCGGTTCCGCCTCCTGACCCGCGGGGGCGGGGGGGGGGGCGCGGATCCTACAAACCTTGTTGAGGCATTTTCTTTAGTGGCCAAAGGATTTGAGATACATGGATGAGATTCCCATGTTTGAAAGGTCATAGGTGCCCTTGTAAGGGGTTTGTGGTTCAATGATTGGAGTGATTTGTCTGGTGCATGGAGGAGATCATTTTCTTGTAAGAGCAAATTATTATCTAATAATTTTTTGGGTGGGATGCTTAGGAAGCTCCAGAGGTTGGTGCAGATCTATGCTTATGATACACACCAAAACCTGTGAGAGGGCCGTGGGTGTGATGCCTAAGAAAGCTCTAGTGATTGGAGTGTTGTTTATTGAACTATGATAGGTTCAGGACTTGTGAGAAGTGGGTTGCTTCAATGATTGGAGTGCATTTCCTGCCTAAGATAGGCACATTGAACCCGTGAGAGGTTTCTTGTGGGCAGTGATTGGAGCAGATTTGTTCCCTAAGATAATCATAATGGACTTGTGGTTGGTTGGTGATTTTTGATTGATCTGCTTTGAGGTGGGATGCCATGACGGAGGAGTATCATTCTAGGTTTGAGTTGGCACATGCAGGATGCTATTTGGGTGAGTGTTTCAAAACTGTCTGAGGAATCAGTGGTTGATTCAAAGCTTGGAGCTCATGGGAGTATTGAAGGGTACCATGATAGGCTTAGAGGGAGTTGACCTTGTTGAGGCATTTTCTATAGTGGCCAAAGGATTTGAGATACATGGGTGAGATACCCATGTTTATAAGGTGATAAGTTCCCTTTCCTTATGGGCTAATGAACACACCACGATCTTGGTATTTCAAGATGGATGAATGTCACCCATGTTGGGATTTTCCAAGATCTGTGGAGATCTTTATCTTTGCTTTCTAGATAAATCTGATTCTTGTCTTGTTATTGTATCAATATGAGTTTTCATCATTACAAGAAGTTTTGAACAACTCATGATGTGGTATGAGAATAAATTTTCCTATAAAGTTCACATGAAGGATACTGGACTTTGGTAGGCCAATGATGAAGTGTTCCTTGAACAAGGGAAGTCTTCCTTGAATATTCTGAAGAAATTTCGAAGTACAGAAGGGGGCAATGGTTGTGGTTTACATTCCTTCAAATTCTTAAGTATTCAACATTTTTTTGAAGCTCCAATTAAATGGGAGGTTTGAGATGTTGTGATAGTATCTTGATTTGTTGGAGAACTCATTCTATGGAAAGAGGGAGTCTTAGCTTACCTGGTTGCTCTGATTCTGTTTTCCATTTCCTTTCGTTTTCATGAATTCAATTTGTTGCTTGCTAACCTTTTGCTGGAGGAAGGGCACACTTGTGTGAGAGGGAGATTTTCATGCAAGGATGGTATGTTGCTTATGGATATGTGATGGAGAACGCGTATTACCTCATGAGTAAGGCATGTGCATGCGTGTTCTATTCTACAAGGGTGTAGATCCTGATGCATGCAAGGCACATGTAGACCTTGGGAGTTTCATGCATGCATGGTGCATTACTCTAGGAGAGATTCTTGCATGTAAGGTATAATTTGGATGTGGCACACTATTCAAAGAGAGATTGCCAAATGCAAGGCACAGTTACTCTAGGAGTTACATGTTAATTTTTAGAGCTATATTGTTATCTTCTGTAGATAATTGCAATTTTTCAAAATTTTCATCATTTACATATTACATTCACCCCATAACATCACATCATTAAATTATGTAGAGAGAACAATAACATTAACAATGCAGCGGAACAGAAGATGACAATAGAAGAAAATCATGCACAATAGAGACACCAGGATTTAGGAGGTTTTCTTTTGGATGTGGCACACTATTCAAATTTCAAAGAGAGATTGCTACATGCAAGGCACAGTTACTCTAGGAGTTACATGTTAATTTTTAGAGCTATATTGTTATCTTCTGTAGATAATTGCAATTTTTCAAAATTTTCATCATTTACATATTACGTTCACCCCATAACATCTCATCATTAGAAATTATGTAGAGAGAACAATAACATTAACAATGCAGCGGAACAGGAGAACAATAGAAGAAAAGCATGCACAATAGAGACACCAGGATTTAGGTCAGAGACTAGGGAAAAACCCCACAATGGGGGAAAACCCAACCAGATTCTTCTTCAAATATTCATCAAATGTTCAGCTGAGATACGAAGTACAATAAGAATGAGATACATTGATCACATCAGGCCTCATGTCATTCATCAGGGCCACAGCCATATCATTCATCAAGGCTACTGCTATGTCATTCATCAGAGTCACTACCATGTCATTCATCAGGGTCACTGTCATGTATCAAAGTCACTTCCATATTAGGGTTGCTGTCATGTCAAGGATATATCAAAGGATGGTGCCTTTTACATATGTTTCAAGATCATTGCCATAGGAGCGAATCACTGTTATCACTGTTGTCAAGATAACTACTATCCATTATTGTCATGAGGATTGTTGTACATTGCCATAAGTCTCTAAATCACTGTTATACAATATAATTGCAAATCACATAAGAAAGCAAGCCATTGCAATATAATTGCGAGCCACATAGATAAGAAGGTGAACCACTGTGTTATGTGAGTCAAAGTGATACCAAATGCGAGCTACAGAATAACAATGTGTCTATAGAGAAGAGTATAGGAGCACCTGTAATGAATGTGCTCTACAGAGAAGGTAATACTAGCCACTGTCATGCAAGCTACTATTAATACAATTTGAGCCACAAACAGAAATACAATACAATCCGCAGATAGATACTAGCCACTGTGAATACAAATCGAACCATCACAGAAATACTAATGTGTGCCACAAAGATGCAATCCACAGTTAGATACAATTCGAGCCATAGAGAAGTATGAATACAAGCCATGCCACAGAGTAATATAATGAGCTCTTTCATCACTTTAATGCAAGCCATAGAGCGAGCCATACATCACTGTAATGCAAGCCATGGAGGGAGCCATTTAGAAATGCATATCGCTGTAAATTTGGGCCAGAGTATAGAGAGATCCATGTCACAGAGCAGTGCGAGATTCACGTTACAAAACATAGAGTGAGATCATGCCACAAGACATAGAGTGAGCCTGTGACAGAGATAGAGTGAGCCCGCGAGATAAGATATGAGCCTTGAACAGAGATAATCAGACCTTAGAGACATATACGGAGCACAGATCCTCATAACCATACGAATCTCAGAGATACACGAGCCTCAGATTGCGAGATTGATGTGTCCGAAAATGAGCCACAAACATTGGCAATTTATAGTTGTTGCCACCTGTGAAGGGTTATGACCCTTGGGCAAGCTGACATGTCAGTTTGGATGGCCGAATTGAAATCTAGGAATGAATACTCATTCAATTTTCTTCTTAAATATATTTTCCAAATGATTTCTTTCCCAAAATTGTTATCAAATTAATAATAATTTTTTCTCCCTTTTATGCAAATGAATTTTCCTTTTGACCAATATAAATCTTTTTTAGGGCACGATGAGCCTTCCTTTGTGGCAGTTAGGTTTTCCTTGGGGCAGTAGGGTTTCTCATGGGAAATTCGTCACATAGCTGCCCCAAATTTCAACATTACACTGTATGCATGGCATAGTTGTTTTGGGAGTCGCACATGCATCACGCATGTATTCCATGAATGTGGGGTGCAGGAGGATCCACTGGTTATAGGGCAGAGGAAAGGAGTCAATATGATTTACAACAAGTATTAGCAACAAATATTGTTTTTCTGTGGCTGTTCTTTTCAGTGAGTCTTAAATGATTTTCAGAGAATGGAGTTTTGTTTTTTGATGGGCAAGGTGTGTGTTACTTTAGCATCTGTTGTAGTTCATTCATTTTAGTGGAGGGATTCTGCTACAGAGGTAGCTAGGTTAGTACAGTGATTCTGCTAGTATGTAATAGCGTGGCTTGTGCGTGCTACCAAATTGTGTAAATTCTTTTTTCCATGGATAATAGCAAGAGATGTAATTGCTGCTACTGATTTCTTGTATGCTGTTGTGATTTTCCAGATCACTGTTTATGTAGATTTAATCTTAAGTTTTCCATCAGTTTGATCTAAGCTCGTGATATGCAATGTCTACACTCTTGAGTATTCCTTCAGCACTTTGTTTAAGCAGAGCTGCTTTTTGGATAGGTGTTTTCTGAACTTCAATTATTAACTGTAGGAATTGATTCTATGACTGCAGATTTGCTTTTCTTGTCATGAAAATTTAACACCTATCCTTTTGTTGTATTGCTTTCAGAGATGCTTTAGCATTTCCAGTGCTCACTTTATCTGATATTTGTACTTTTTACAGTACCATTGGTTGAGTTTGGCTGCTAGTGGACATTCATATTTAATAAAATAAAATAAAATTAATGCAGATGTTATATCTGGAAGAATGGGCATTGCTGGAAAGAGATCATTCAAATTCTTTATCAGGAGCTGTTGAAGCTCTGGAAGCTGCAACTCTTCGGCTTCCAGTCACTGGTGGTGCAAGGGTATGGTTCGTTTATTAAAATGGGAATAGTGCTTGCAGTCAATTTATGCATTCTATCTTATTATGCAAAAAAAATGCCAAATTGTTGATTGAGGAGTTATTGAAATGGTCAGGAAGAAATCCTAACTAGACCAAAATGCAGGCTGATATTCAAGCAGTGAAGGAAGCTGTTAGTTCTGCGGTTGATGTGATGCAAGCAATGGGTTCCTCCATTTGCTCGTTGTTGCCAAAGGTAAATCAAGCTATGCTGTTCTTCAAGTTTAAAATGACAACGTTATATTATGGTATCTTGAATATTTTCTGTTGATGTCATAGCTTGATTCTTCAAGTTTAAAATGACAACGTTATATTATGGTATCTTGAATAATTTCTGTTGTTGTCACACTATTTTTTTCTCCATTTATTGCTATTATCCTATTTGTTTGCGATACTTCATAAGATACATATTGTTTTAATTTTATTCTTTTTAACTGCAGGTAGAGGGGATGAATCATCTAGTTTCTGAGCTTGCAGAGGTTGCTGCTCAAGAGAAAGCCTTATTGGATGAATGTGTAGATTTTTTAGCTACAACAGCAGCAATGGAGGTAAAGATCAGGTTTTAATTTTTAAACATTGGAAGCTAGAGCTTTACCTGAGTATTAAGTGCCAAAGTTGGAGACTAACATAACTCTTATTCCCCCAGGTAGAGGAATCCAGTTTGAGGGCACATTCAATTCAACTAAAACAAGGGAGATGTTGGGGTTCAGAAAAGTCAATGGACAATAGTGCAGTTGCTGTAGATTTTGGACAACGAAATCCGACATAAGGAGATTTTTTAGTTTGTATGATGTATCATTTTTATTGTGAGACCAATAGTTGATCAAGCTGCTTTTGCACTGACATGGAAAAGTTGGAAGGTGGAGGCCACTTTGCTTCTTGCTGCAGGAATGGCATCTTGCGTCTCAAGCCAAAGGTAGTAAAAGAAATGTAAAATAGTTAGTTGATTTGTCTGGATCTGCTGCATTTGTTTCTTGTGCATGAAGATTCTCTCTAATGTCTATATTAACATGGTCTAATGCTCACCTTTCAAGAAAATCTTGATACACATTGCAGTGATTTGTATACACATTCTCATCAAATCTGAGTTCCAAAATCAGTTTGATGGGATATTTTACATGTAAGCGGTGTACTTCAGAAGATTGCATGCCCTGTTCCCACTTTTTGACTGGGGAACTGTTATAAACCTTCGGGATTAGTGCCTTTTTGCACACTCTCTATTTTTTAGCAGTTATTGAACATGTACTTTGACAAAAGAAAGCCAAATGAATTGTATCTCTAATTCTTGGCTTTGCGATTACAAGCATTTTGAAACCAGCTAGCAAAGGCTGTTACTCAATTACTTGTCTCTACTATATGGCTGGGTTACATGTCAAATCCAACTGTATTTCATATAATGAATCCCCCTTATTTTTGAAAGATTTACACGGCTATATGACTGGTTTATGTATAGTTAGTGCTATACAAGCTTCATTAAGCCAATATGAACAGAAACCCATTGTATAATGAAGGGGCATCGCAAAAGCATGCCTTCAGTCCCTTGGAAGTTCAATTGTTATATCTACATTTTGCTACTTTCCTTTGGGACTATAAGACAGATTTGGGATATGTTGTGTCTGTTTTGCACAAAATCAAGCATAGAACACATTTTATGCCCATTTGGATTGTATGATGCCAAGACAAACAGCATTTGTGACAGCAAGCTCAGTGAGTCTCTTATCAATGAACTTTGGAAGATCACCATGATTGTCTCAGGCACCAAATATGGTGGATGTAAATATTTGTTTTGCTCATTATTAACTCCTCATACATCATAGGTCTCATTTTATCTCAATGCTGTTCATTTTTTCCTTTCAACATTATCACTTTCTGGTGAGTAGTAGGGATGCAATATTACAGGCTCTATGGATTGTATCTAGATACATTCGAAAACATGTGAAATGATATCATTCTGATCTGATCATCAATAACTAGATATACTTAACAATTGATACACAGTATCAGCGATACAGATGATCACTACACCTTTTTCAAGCCCGCTAAAATAGTGCCAATTATTCTTGGCTTCAATAATTAAATGCCGTCTTTTCTAGACTTGGGTGCTGGTTCTATTTGTACATAACCTGGACTTTGGTTTGGTTTTACAGACTTAATTGGGCTTCGGAATATTATTTCTTTCCCATGCTTGAATTTGTTTCCTTTATCTGTGGATTTAGGTGAGCTGTTTTTCTTTCATGGACTAATTTCTATCAAATTGACCATGCTTCGTTTTATCAGAACAATCATGGCAAGGAAATGGTGCTCTGGGACGTATTTTAATTCAACATAAAAAACAGTTGTTTTTGTCCTACTTTTTCCATCACATGGATGTTTACTAAGCCGCGTGGCAGAAGATTTTTATTGCAAGCATATTGCAGTTCAGTGTAGTTTGAGAGCCTTTTGCCGAGTCCATTTTCATAATTCTTGGTTTGTTTCAGGGCATGAACAAAAATGCAGATGAATATTGAACTAGTCTATTTTAACTGGTGTGCGCTGTGCTATTAACTCTTTGTTATTGTACGCTGAAGAAAATAAACTACACGACACAATATTATTGAAGTTCTGTTAAAAGAATCATGCAGCGATAAAACCAAATTTAACCTCAATCATAAAGTCAATGGTAAATTGTTCATACAATGTAATATCAAAGGGTAGAAGCTAAGTAGAGCAAAAGTGACCATGGTAGGAGGATGATGGTCATGGTCATCCAAGTAGGACCCCATCCAAACAGATTGGGGGATTGGCATCAACAGGTGAACATGCTCCCACTCATTTGCATCAGGCTTTTTGAAGGCTTAGGCTCATTTGAGATGTCAGAAAATTCCTTGTCATTACACTGCGAGGTTGGGAGTTAGTTCCTCCCTACCATCTCCTTAGTGGGAACCTGTTAAAGTGGGTCAAACATGGGGCCGGGTGGCTCTCTGTTCATGGGCCCTATGCCAGTGTTCCAAAAGTTGTTGGAGGTGCTTCATCTTAAGTTGTGCTTTGCAAGCTATTACTTCAATGACACACTGGTACATGTCAGGGTACCATCATAACAAGAAAAATATGTTCATGGGATCATTGAATTAATTATAACATCATTTTGTTTCTTCCAAACGCCAATTAATGTTTGTACCCTAAAAGACAACCATACAGATTGGAAGCATGGGGCCAGGTGGCTATCTGTTTATGGGCCTTATGCCATTGTTCCAAAAGTTATTGGGAGGTGCTCCATCTCAAGTTGTGCTTTGCAAGCTGTTATCTTCAGTGAGCGGTAGATATCAGGGTACTATCATAACAAAAAAAACATATTTTCATGGATCAAGTTGTGCTTTGCAAGCTGTCATCTTCAATGACAAAGCGGTAGATGTCAGGGTACCATCATAACAAGAAAAACATATGGTCATGGATCAAGTTGTGCTTTGCAAGATGTTATCTTCAATGACAAAGTGGTACATCTCAGGGTATCATCATAACAAAAAAAATATGTTCATGGGATCATTGAATTAATTGTAGCATCGTTTTGTTTCTTCCAAAGCAAAATAATGTTTCCACCCTAAAAAGCGACCATTCATATTGGAATGGTATAGCCTAACGTATGGGATTACCTCTAGCACACCAAAGTGATAGAGGTAGGAAAATATTTTTGGCATAATGAATTGGGCCGAAGCCAAGGTTGATTTGGCGAGGAGACATTACAAGAAGCACGCCCACACTGTGGACAACATGAGGTTTGTAGAGCTAGGTATGGGGATAGATTATCACTTTGGAGACCTCTCGTAGTTAAACACCAAGGAAATAATGCTTTTTTGGGCTCTAACATAGGCTTCCAAATATCATGAATCGTGGACATACATGTGTTTTTCTTTGACTTCAACAACTGCCATTTATTTAGACAACCTTCAAGGAATGACGTGGACCAAAGCCACTTATTTAGTTGACATATTGTTAGTATAATGACTTTACCCTAGCCTAGTTTGATTTGGAACGTTGACATAACTAGAAGCACACCCACACTGTGGACATTGTGCGGTTTGCACACCCTAGGTATGCGAGGTTTGCACCCTAGGTATGCGAGGTTTGCACACCCTAGGTATGTACACCCACATTGTGGACAATGTGCGGTTTGCACACCCTAGGTATGCGAGGTTTGCACACCCTAGGTATGCACACCCACATTGTGGACAATCTGAGGGTTGCACACCCTAGGTATGCCCATTTCTTATCATCTTGGAGGCCTCCCATAATTAAGCCCCAAGGAAATAATGATTTTGAGTTCTAATATAGGTTTCCATATACCAAGAACCTTGAACTACTTTGTTTTTTGCTTTGATTTCAACAACCACAATTTATTTAGTTGACTTTCTCTGGAATGACATGGAATAAAGCCACTTATACTTTGGTCAATGTTGTGGCCTTGCCTTATTTTCCTTCACCCTCCATGCCCAAGGCACAAGGAGGTGAATCTCAAGCACAAAGTCATTAGGAATGAGACCTTCACAAAGCCAAATTACACCTAAACTTAAACTCTAAATAATGAAAACTAGGTTGTTAATCAATCCCTTGGTTGACATTTACCCCCTTTTATAACTCTAAGGTTGAGAACTAAGTGGCCTCAACCAAAGGCTTACCTTCACTAAATGATACATTGATCTAAGGTCCTTCCATGAAGGAAAGTGTTAAACAACAATCTAGGTTTATCAAATGCTTTGTAAAACAAAAGTGGCAAGAGCTTTACAAGATCCAATAAGGAATCTCTTGCCACAAACAATTTTCAAACCCAAGGCTTCATTGACCTAATGTTTGAGGATGACCTTTCAAGGCTTGTTCCTCTCAATAGTGCTAATCACCCATTTGGTATAGAAGGCTTGTCCTTACGAGAGTTTTAATGATACCAAGATCCCAAAGTTCCCATAGAGTGTAATAAAGCTCCCAATAAACCCTCTGAAAAAAGAAAGACGAGAAAAAGGAGGAAGAAGGAAATAGGTTATGTTGCATGGGGATTCGTCCCAACCAAAATTGGTGGTGTTTCTTGGGTTTTGACAATTAAGGTACTTTGGAGCTCATCAAAAACTTCCCCAATTGGTTGGGGACTCCATTGGGGACATGGGGACTTCTAGGCCATCCCTGAGCCATCCCTTGAAAAATCAGGGACTTTTTCGGAGGCTTTAGGAAGTCCTCCAATATCATGCACATTAAACTTATAAAAAAATTAAATTTGAAAACCTAAGTTATAAACTTTAAAGTAAAAAAAAAAAAGAACAAATTTTGAAACCTAAACCCTATCGCAACCTAAACCTATCGACTAAACTAAACTTATTGCATACACACTAAATTAAACCTACCGCATATTACACATTACACTACATGGCGGTGGGGAAGGTAAATAATGCTACAAAGACATGTCAGTGAAGG
This sequence comes from Pinus taeda, assembly GCA_000404065.3. Lineage (NCBI taxonomy): Eukaryota > Viridiplantae > Streptophyta > Pinopsida > Pinales > Pinaceae > Pinus > Pinus taeda. The sequence continues at coordinate 126,649 of APFE031667435.1, forward strand.
TAAACACTGAAATTGAGTGAATATTGTGGGGAAATACATGTTGTGAGGGTTCTAGGTAATAGTTGAGCCAAGTTTAAGACGACGAGGGAAGGTAAACATTGAACAAAGAACTCTATTCACGATGACAAAGGTAAACAACGCTGAGAGAACTCGAGCGAAGGATGCAGGGGAGGTAGGAGTCCGACGACAATGCAAACTCTTAGACTTTTAATTTGGAATTTATAATTAAATTTTAATGACTTATTCATGTTTACAGTTTATCATCACTATACTCCATGAATTAATTTGCCCATCAATTTGAACTTGTCTTTCTTTTTTTACATGTTTGTGACAAAATTTTTCTTGGCTTGAATCTTTGATATTTCCCTATGCCACAATCATTGTGACTTTAATACCATGTTAAATATATGCGAGAGAGAAGCACGAGAGCTTGGATGAGAGATAAGATGATATATCAATGTGCTACTAAATTACTAGTGTTGTTTATATACGTAGCAAGTTCCATTATTCATTTTAGGAACCAATAAACTAATTCCCTGAATATATTAACATAAATATTATTTATTATATATAATTTATTTCACTTGATGACATTATTACTTTTGTACATAACATTTGTTACTCCTGAACTAAACATTACAATGGTTAACTCATCTTTAAAGCTTAATGTTATAAGGTAAATATATGAGATGGTAATACTCTTTGTGCTCTGTAAATATTACAATGGCTAACTCATCTTTAACGCTTAATGTTATAGGTAAATATATGAGATGGTAATACTCTTCGTGCTATGTAAATAATAAAGATTCTGAATGATTATGATATTCATTACATAATAATGATTCTGAATGATTATGATATACATTACACTGATTACAGGTCCCACAAGGTTCTTAATTTCTAGACTCTTAACTTGAGATTTATAATTAAATTTTAATGACTTGTTCATGTTTACAATTTTATTAAATTTTACTTTTAGTCTTTAAAGTTTAGCTACTATCTAAATTTAGAAATGATCCATCATGCATCATAGAATGATTATGTAGACAAGAGTAGATTGTAGGTTGTAACAGAGTAATAGTACTTGACAATGGGCAATGATGACGTGATTTGTTTTTGTGATGCACAATGCTGATTAGATGGTATTAGATTTAGGTATTTTATTTTGTAATTTGACTTCCAAATTTAGTAATAGTTCTAATTTTTATATTGTAATTTATCATTCATGTTTATGCTGAATTACAAAATTTTATTTTAATTTTAATTTTTTAATAGATATAAAAATTAGTTGCCGCACTTGCCATCCCCAACTTGTTGTCCCTTGAAAATTTGAAGGTGTGCTTTCGACGTCTTAGAAACTCACCTCCATTGTCTCGTCCCCACAATAAGTGGAACATAGAAAATAGATAATAAAAATGAAGCAAGTACAATATAAAAATTACAGATTAGTAGGAATATTATAAAACATGTTAAATTCTTAGGGAGATAATGGAAAAGAGTGGGAATTAAAGAAAGTTAGAGGACATAGAAAAGAGAGGCGAAATACATAAACTTGTAAATATGATAAAATTATTAAAAGAAGATAAAAACATGAAATAAAGGTAAACCCAAGAGGGGAGAAGAAGGTAACCAAATAAATCAACACTTAGAAGGCAATGAAAGAGACTAGGTTGGGGAGGGTGATAGTAACAAAATGACCATTAAGAGAATATTTCATGTTGTAGAAGTCATCCCTCCAAGGTTTGACTCTCAAGTTTTTGCAAAATCTTTGTGGACTAAATTAATGACAAGGTATCTCTTTTATGGGACCAAATAATTTTGTTGTTTCTTGTTCTAACTATTCAAATTCTAAATATTAAGTGTATCTTAATCTTACTCAATGCTCTCATTAAATGCCATTCATTAATGGTAGATGGGTTTTATTTTTGTTTATCTTTAACAATTTGTCACTTTACATTGAAGTTTGTTTATGATGAGGTGAACAAGGGAGAAATTGGTGGTTACAAGATCATCATATCCTTACGATGGTGAGTGGCTTTCTTCCTTAAGAAGTTTTTAAGATACTACTACCCAGGATAAAAGTAAAAATATATTTTAAATCTTTTCAAGGATGATTAAAATTCTCATAAAATTGAGTTTATATACTCTTATATATAAAAATAAACTATATATATATATATATATATAATTATATAGATAAAAAACTTGAAAATTACTCTAAATTGGTGAGTAAAATCACTCATAATATTAACCTTTTTTTATATAACTTAATTACAACTTTAACAAATCCATATCATCATCTATGAAAATTTAAAATCAATTTTTGAATGGCTACATGTAAATTTATTTATTAATAACTTTTTATTTTCTTTTAAATTTACACTCAAACAATAAATGAATTAAACACAAAATTTGATATTTTTTTTAGAAAAATATACTTGCATCTTTTTCAAATTTCTAACTAAAAAAAATCTAAAAGAATTAAATATAAAACCAAAAAACACAAGATTAAGAAAAAAATCTAAAAATCACAAATTCTATTATTTATTTTTCATTGCAACTAGAGACTCTAATGATAGTATTAATCTCCATATTTTGGTATTCAATTTATTCTTGAGATTTCTTAGTAGCTTTTCCTATTATTTTTATTTTCTCTTTGAATGGGTAGAAACAATATGAGAACTCTCAATTAATTTTCTTGGAGGGTATTCACCTCCTCCACCACTAGCATTTTTTGTAACAATTCTTTTCTCTTCATATGTATTTACTTCTTGTTGGCTCTTAGAAATTGAAGGGATTTTATAAGAATTATGGGGGGGACCATGATCAATGTTGGTTGTAGATTGACCCCGTTGCTTTTTATTTTTCATATGTATTGACCAAGGTATTAATATCATCACGAAGATGGTTATTTTCATGTTTTTTTCTTCTAAACTTTGATTACAACCCACTTCTTCTTCTAACTACTTATTAAAATTTGAAGAACATACAATAGAACACATTTGAGCAAAGAACATTCCATCTAGTTCAAAACCTTTGTAAGGGTGGACTTGTGTTGATTTTTTTTCCTATTAGAGAAAAGCGTCAACCTCCTAAGGCATGTTTTCCTTTGCGTTTTTATAGAGACATCTTTTCTCACACACTCAAATATTCAAAATATCTTGATTATTAAAATGTAAACTTTTAACATATGCACTTGAAAGTGGGTCGAGTGTTCTCAAAACATAAAAATAAATTATGATAGTAAAAATAAATGTATTATTAAAGATTCATTTCACTAAAACATCCATTCACATATCACGAGGGACACATTTGAAGCAAATTCAATAGACAAAATAAAAGAGATTATGGTCCAGATATTAGAGAGCTATAAAATGATTTCAACCATTTAAATTCACAAGAGCATAGGAAAACATTCATGAGATTCCTATTGCTTGTTTAAAAGTATCAAAACCACAAATGAGATGTTCTCATGAAAAAAAATCTCTTTGCAAGAGTTAAAGCTTATGTTTATCCCTAAGGGACTAGACTTGGGCTCCTATGGATTAATTGATGTAATGATACTTGGAAGAGAAAAATAAATTACAATCAGGGATCAACTTCAGAAACATATAAGATAATTCATAAAGCTAGATGATCAAAGACTAGGAAGAAAGGGGGGAATTGCTTCAAAATAACTGAAGAACACTCACAAAATTGCAAAAGGATGATTTATGTAGAATAATGCATATATGTGGATGTTGGAAGCTTGTTAATCTAACCGCTCAGGTCACTATTCAGGTTTAATGAATTCATTTAGGGACTTTCTAAGCCACTCTTCAATGTATTCCTTCATTGGGAGGAATGTGATGTCTTTCTTAGCCCTTAATGCAAAGATTTCTTCCTTCAGGTCTTGTGCATTTGACCATAGTTGCTCCACTATAACTAGTTGGTCCTTGTTATCATTAATGAAAGTGTGCAACCATTTCTTGCTTTGTGCTTCGAGAAACTTGGCTAAGTTGTCGAAGTCAACATCCAATGAGACTGATAATATTCAATTCTTCTTTAAATACATCTTTAAGGATCACCATAAAGTCCCTAATCATATGTGGAATGTGCAAGTCTTCGACAACTTTAATGGCTTTGAGGAAGGAATTACTCGTATGGTCATCAATACTCGAATGGTTCATGATAAAATCTTGTAACATTTTTATTCTCACAAACCAACTTGCCTTAAATAAATTTGGTTATTTTTCCTTCAAGGAGGCTTTGCTGATTTCTTTGGAAATATGTCAGAGTATCAATTTTAATAATGAAGCTCAACAAATCATTATCAACAAAATGCAAATCATGTTCAAGGTCTTTCTTCAAATATTTAGTGAACAAATGAATTGTTTTAGACATGTTTCTCAAATGTAGAGAAACCTCCTACGTTTCTTCAATAATTTCCAGTTGCTTATTTATATTCGATGCAACATAGGATCTAATACTTGTCAATAACTACGCTGCTTTCTTCACCTTCTAGGGTGTGTCGAGTGTACTTTCTACAACTTCAGGTCCTTGGATAGCTAGAGGGGTCATGAATAGGGGAGTGGGGCTAAGAGCCTCTTCAAATTAATTTATTCTTCTTTTCAACCTCAAATTCTTTGCCTCAACAAGGGAATCTCTTGTAGTATGGTGTAATTTCAAGTCTTGTAGGTCCAACTCCTCAAATGTCCAATTCAGACTTCCATTGATTGGTAATCTTCTTATTTCACATGTGTACCTTCTCAAATTGCATCTTCTTGGTAGTTCTTTCATGGTGGGTCTTGTGCATGGTTAAGGATTGATCCTCAAAGGTGACTGACTCTAGCAAAAAAATTATCAACTAATTTTTGAGTCTCTCCCATCCGTGATGCCACCTAGTCTAGAACAGTGGTACTATCCACTTCCATATCTATGGGTTCTTCTTTTTGTTGGGACTGTTTTTTGCTCGAGCTTTAAATATTTGATGAAGTAACAACATGGGACCTTTCTAGGGTGACTTAGGAGTGTTTTTTTCTCCATCTCCTCCATCAAAATGTTGATCATTAATCTCTTCTCAAATTGTTATAGTATCTTTTCTTCTTTGAGACAAGGAGAAACATTTACAAGCCTATGGAGTTTAAGTCAGTTGAGTACTAGTTGGCTTCTTCCCTCTTTCCTTAGTTTTTCCTTCAATATTGATGCTTATTTTTGTAACTATATCATCAATAGGTGTGGGTTTCTTGTTTTCGTTAGATGGGTTGGTGTGAATTTCGCCACTTATTAACCAACTCTGGTAATTTTTTTTTGATATATGACCAATGCTAAATGTTTTGAAATATCCCTTTAGGGTTGAATCCTTGGGTAGATTCAACCTTGCCCAAATCAAAGGGGTTCAATAGGTTATAGCATTTCGCAAAATGAGAAAAATTATTAACAATAATGTCTCCAATAGTAAATGGGAGTGTTATAAATTGCTTATTTTTATTTCTCTCAAATAAGATAAGCCAAGGGTGATACTATCTGCAAACCTCTATAATAAAATATTTGTCCAAAACAAACTTGGATAGTAATAAAGGTTTATCTTGATACCTATATAGTCTAATGAGAGCATGATCTTCTTTTTTCCCATGTATATCCTTTCCTCATAAGAAATTTTGGGTCTCTAAGGATATTCTCTTGGGCTCTTGCCTTGTTACTAGATAGTTGAATTCTTTGACAAACAAGTCCCAAACTTGACAAAATGGAAGGGGACCTTATGCCTCCACAGGATGGGGTACCAGAAGTGCATTAGATCTATGTTAGGATTCAAATTACTTTTGTGGGGTAGTCAATGAAATGACTTGCAAGAAATAACTTTGTTACTAGGTAGGCTATCATGAAGAATCATTGGCTCTTGAAGAAATTGACTAACTCGAAGGAAATGTCATTTGAAATGACTTTGGCCCAATCAAATATGACATATTTTTTGAAAGGAAAATAAAGTATGTATAGAAATAACCTCATTACATTGGCATCAGTTTCACATTCCATGACATATGAGAAAACAACCAAGAAAAATATCTATAAGGCTCAACAATTATACATATATTGATAAAATAAAGGTTGGATGGAACTTATGCATAATTTAGCATGAAGTCTTGAATGATATTCGTTTTTCCACACTTGAGAGTCTAGAAAAGCATCAACTTCAAAAAAATTCAGTTACTTAGGGGGCTACAACAACTTCAATATCTTCCTAAAACCCTTAGGAGTTAATGGAATTGGGTTCTTATTTAGACCAGGCTTAACGGTTTTGGTCTTGGCATCAAATTGACTGAGACACCAATTAAAAAATTCTCTAAAGTCGAAGATTTGTAGGAAACATGCAGTGTTTGCCAATCCCATGCTCAAAATATTGTTATTTTTCCTCTCCTCTGGGGCCAAAATTAAATACCTCTAATATACAACTGACCAATGGAAGTTCTTGCCTTGACGAGCCAATGAGTTGGTTGTATCTCCACAAACTGGCTCCTTCTTCCTTTTTATTGTCATATTGCATATTTCCTCAGTGTACTTAGGAATGCGTGATAGATAAATGAGGATTTGTTGGAACTCTTAGTTGTTAAATCCTTGTTTAATGATGACATTTAGTAAGATATTATTATGTTAGATCTTAGGCTTTTGTGATCCATAGTGTAAATGATAGTGCCTTTCAAATTAATCATATTATTAAGATTTGGTTGACGTTTCGAACTAACTAATGTGGTTCATCCTTAGGACAAAGGTGAAAAAAATCCATAGATCCTAAAGAATAAATAACATGGATGCATCAGGGTCTAGAGTTAGCCGTTAGGAATTAACGTACTTCATCAGGCCATGCGAGAATGATAATGGGAAGTTGATAACTTGAGCAAACCTTTAAGAGGTGTGATGGCAGGTAATTCATGTAGTACAATATTAAGCACCTCCTTTACTTCAAGGATTAGAGTTTATTAAATGAGCTTTCAATTATCCTCAAAAGGAGAAAACGACATGATTTACACTAAGTATGGATTAAAGGTTGGGAAGTGACAATTTTGGCACATCATGTATGGAGATTTGATATGTGCAGGAGATTGCTTATGCATAAAAAAGGGTATGCAGAAAGTTGAAATGTGCGGGGGATGCATTGTGCCAGGGAAGAGGTGTGCAAAGAGTTAGGTTATGTAGTTTTTTTGCACACACAAAAATGACAGTGTATAAGGGTGCGTGAAGTAGTGTGCGGAAGGAAGTATGTGCAGAGTGCAGAGCAATGGGATGTTTCTACACATGATGTATGTGGGAAAAAAGGCTAAGTTCAAAATATTTGTGGACTATGGTATATGATATAGAGCATGTTGGAGTAATTTTCACACTCATTGGGAATTGAACATGTGGACTGACCGCCACCATGGGAACATGGGATTAATTTCCAATTGAAGGCAATGATGATGGTTTGTAAGTTTACTAATGCATGTAGGTTTTGGCATAATGAAAAACCTCAATATAGTATCAAAACTTTGTCCTAGGTATGATTCCTTGAGTTTCATTTGGGGGGGGGGTATTGTAGCGTTGATACCACTTGTTATAGCTCTGATACCACTTGTTGTAGATCTAACCCAAAAAGATATGAGAATACAAATAAACCCAAGAATAACAAGATTTGAAATAGATAGAAATGTTTCTTTATTGATATCAAACCCTTAAGGTAGGGCAACACCATACATTCACTCCTTAAGGAAGGAGAACACTCCACAAGCCATATGCTTGTACATACAATAATCTTTGACTTTATTTCTTGATTATATTTCTTGACTATCTCCCATGTGGAGTCTCTAGCCTCTATATAGGCCTCATACATACAATACCATGGATCATTACCATGGTTCCCTCATACCATCCACTAATACCATAGGCCCATTACATTAATACTAACTACTTGTGGTCCCTTACATGATATGGGTTAACCACCTTATTTATTACTATGGCCCATCCCATTATTACATTATTACCTTGGGCACCTCCCTTGGTACCCCATATTACCCCCCTAGGTATATAAAAATCACCATGAAAATCACATATCTGAAGCATAAAAATCACCATGAAACACATACTTATTCATAAAAAGTTTCAAATCCTTATGAATTTGAACATCCTTATCATCAACTTGTGTATTTTTAATATGTTTTGCTGGGACTTGCAATTTTTTTTGCCAAATTAACATTGATAAAATTATGCTTGCAACTAGGATTTATAGACACAACGATCTTCTCCTTCTGAATCAACCCATGAACCTGCAATAAGGATATACCAGTAGGAAATAACCCCACATGTTTCCCCTTATCTTGTTTTCTAGCCCGAGACCATTTGTCCATAAGGAGTTTTTCCATTTCTTCATCCGAGACTTTGGCCAAGTTAGTGATGCCCAATGATTTCCACCATATGGCGGCCTCTTCTTTCAACAAAAGTGGTACCATACAATTCCATCCCTCCCCAAATATGTTCTTTATATTTTGTATGAATTCTTCAATAGTAGGACCATCATCTTTTCCTGTAAAATATAGAGTTGTCATGAAGAGGTTTTTGAGAAAAAATTCGCTGACTTGGCGAAAATTTGAAATTGTCACAGTTTCGTCAATATTGCTCAGAATCCTTATTATGACCTGTTTTCAGAAATGCAACAATCATTCTGCATCTACTCATGTGATAGAAATCTTGATCTAGGCACTGGAACTTCAGATCTGTGCTGCAACTCTCCCGTCGTCACCAAAATTTCTGCAAAAAGAGTTGATTTTAAATCAACGATATCTCCCTCATCCGGGCTCCGATTCAACTGATTTTTTTTTTTGAAATTGGGTATTTTTTCACAAAGAATCCATATCTACAATTATATTTTGCATATATTGCACCAAAACGTCCAGATCTGTGCCGCAAACTCGCTGCCCTGAAAAATTATCTGCAACCCCACTGATTTTTAAATCAGCGGTATCTCCTTCATCCGAACTCCGATTCAGCTGATTTTTTTTTTGAAATCATGTATTTTTTCACATAGAATCCAGATCTGCAATTAGATTTTGTAGATCTTGCACCAAAACATACAGATATGATCTATAAACTCAACGCCCTCGAAATCCTGCAAAAAGTAAAAAAAATTCCTTTTTTTTTTTTTGATACCACTTGTTGTAGATCTAACCCAAAAAGATACGAGAATACAAATAAACCCAAGAATAACAAAATTTGAAATAGATATAAATTTTTCTTTATTGATATCAAACCCTTAAGGTAGGGCAACACCATACATTCACTCCGTAAGGAAGGAAAACACTCCATAAGCCATATGCTTGTACATAAAATAATCCTTCACTCTTTCTTGACATCCTCCATGTGGAGTCTCTAACCTCTATATAGGCCTCATACATGCAATACCATGGATCATTACCATGGTTCCCTCATACCATCCACTAATACCATGGGCCATTACATTATTACTAACTACTTGTGGTCCCTTACATGATATGGGTTAACCACTTTATTTATTACTATGGCCCATCTAATTATTACATTATTACCTTGGGTACCTCCCTCGGTACCCCATATTACCCCCCTAGGTATATAACAGTTGGGGTAATTGTAACACTCACCTCATTGAGAATCGATCATGTGGACTAACCACCACCCTGTGAACATGGGATTAATTTCCCATTTAAGGTAATGGTAATCACTTGGAAGTTTACTAATGCCAACGGGTTTTGGTGCAACAAAAAACGTCAATAGAGTGATGGTGGTGGGGCACAAAATTATGTCAACAACTTTCACCTGTTTGAATGTGTCAAAATATGAAACAATTTCATCTAAATGGATAATAACGTTTACTTTAAAATCTCCAATTCTGAAAGGAATGGGAATAAATTGTTTTTTCCTTCTTTGATTGAGGAAATATATCCAATATTTGTATTGTTGACATACTTCAACAGTGAAAAATTTAACAGAAACATAATGTGACAGAAGAATAAGCCTTCCTTCAAAATGAAAGAGTCTAACATAGGAAAACTTCTCTTGGCATTAAAAGATGCCCTTTTATGAAAGAAGTGCTTCAACCTCATTAGAAAGTTTGCTTAAATCGGGACCAAAAACCATTCCTTTGAATTATGTAATTTTGAATTTGATCAAAGTGAAATGGAGCTTTTTGCTTCCACAATATTGCATACCAAAATTGAGCAACATCCATTGAAGTAGGGGAAATCTTCTTTAGAAAAATCCTCAAAAATTCACTACAACCTCTAAAACCATTGATGAATTTGTTTGCTTCAAAAATTTTGAAACTTTTCTCTGGATTTGTTAGTCATAACATTCTTCTAAAAAGGGTTAGCATTAGGTGTATAGAAATTTTCCTAGTTTCTTCAAGGTGAACCATCATTTCCTCCTTATCAAATTTTGTTGTACACTAAGAAACAATATTTGTGAAGTCATATACTTCAGGAATGTAACTTACTTTTGTTATTCTAGATACCCAAGTTTGTTTGGTACTTTGTTTCTCTTCTAGAAATTCATATTACAACTTATATGTGACAAACCAATTGAAGTCACAATCTTCCCATCCAAGTGTATTAACAATATCTCAACAATAAGGCTCCTTCTTTCTATTTTCCATGATTTTTGTTGGTAGCCTCAAGGTACTCTATGGTAATAAACTTTTAATGTCAATTTAGTATTGAAAGCAACATTGAACATTAGTTATTCCATTACCCACTTGTTTTAGCATTCCATAATGATATATTAATAATACTTGCTTTCCCAAGTTAATAGTTGTATAACCCTTTTACTGATAATCATGCCATATTGAATGCTAAGATCAACAAAAATGTGTGAAGGATGTCGTGGCGGTGAGATTTTAACTTAACTTGAAAGCTTTGTACAAAGTTCATAAAAAAAGACTAGTTATGAAGCGGATACGGAAAGTGGGATGTTGTGATGTGGGATGGAGTGTAAAGGGTTGAGTAGGGTTCAAGTCATCCTTCTATCCCAACATTAAGGAAAAATACTAAGTATGGAAGTGGGGTTTCAAGAAGAGAATTTTGAGATAGAGTGGTGAGTTTTCCCACCATCTTGCCATCTCGACTAAGTGAAACTGGCTAAGTATGGGGGGTTGTTCACAAGAGAGGTATATGATACTACAAACCAAATGAAAGAATAGTACAACTATAAGATAATGTTTGGATAGGTTGCTCAAATACATTTATAAAGGATATGAAAACATAAGAAGTTAAATGGATTTATAGTTGAACAAAAATATTTATCAACAAGCCTATAAATCCTAAGAATCTCCACAAACTTTTAGTGTTTTAATATTGGGCGAATCTTGCAGAGTTTCCACTTTCTTGGGATTAACATGTATGCCCTATGACTGATAATGCGACCCAAATATTCAACCTTAGGAGCCCCAAAAGAAATTTAGAAGTTCTTCACTAATAATTGGTTGTCACTCAAGAGTCTCAAGGACTTATCAACATGTTCTGTGTGATTCCCATGTTTTATTGTAGATAAAGATATCATCGAAGAAGACCAAAAAAAGCTACATGGAGAGGGTTTCAAAGTCTTGTTTATGAGGCTCTATAGGGCGGAAGGAGCATTACAAAGATCAAATGGAATCCATAGAAACTCATAATGACCTTCATGTGTAATGATGGTTGTCTTAAGGATGCTTGGTATGTCATCCTAATTTCGTGGTATCCTAAACATTGGTCAACCTTAGTGAAATTTTTTTCTCCATGAAGTTCACCCAAGAGACCATAAATAATTAGGATGGTAAATTTATCCTTGATCATCAATTTATTAAGAACCCTAAAATTATGACAGATGCACCAAGTGCTTTCCTTCTTTAACACCATGACTACTGATGATGTGTGAGGGCTAGTATTGAGATATATGATTCCCATCTCCAACAGTTCATGAATGATGTTTCCTATTTCATTATTTTGTGCATAAGGGTGTTAATAAAGGCATATATTTGGTATTTGAATTCCTAGAAGTTCTTCACTAATAATTGGTTGTCACTCAAGAGTTTCAAGGACTTATCAACATGTTCTGTGTGATTCCCATGTTTTATTGTAGATAAATATATCATCGAAGAAGACCAAAACAAGCTTGCATGGAGAGGGTTTCAAAGTCTTGTTTATGAGGCTCTATAGGGCGGAAGGAGCATTACAAAGATCAAATGGAATCCATAGAAACTCATAATGACCTTCATGTGTAATGATGGTTGTCTTAAGGATGCTTGGTATTTCATTTTAATTTCGTGGTATCCTAAACATTGGTCAATCTTAGTGAATTTTTTTTCTCCATGAAGTTCACCCAAGAGACCATAAATAATTAGGATGGTAAATTTGTCCTTGATAATAAATTTATTAAGAACCCTAAAATTATGACAGATGCACCAAGTGCTTTTCTTCTTTAACACCATGACTATTGATGATGTGTGAGGGCTATTATTGAGATATATGACTCCCACCTCCAACAGTTCATGAATGATGTTTCCTATTTCATTATTTTGTGCATGAGGGTGTTAATAAAGGCATATATTTGGTGTTTGAATTCCTAGAATTTCTTCACTAATAATTGGTTGTCACTCAAGAGTTTCAAGGACTTATCAACATGTTCTGTGTGATTCCCATGTTTTATTGTAGATAAAGATATCATTGAAGAAGACCAAAACAAGCTTGCATGGAGAGGGTTTCAAAGTCTTGTTTATGAGGCTCTATATCAAAGATCAAATGGAATCCATAGAAACTCATAATGTGTAATGATGGTTGTCTTAAGGATGCTTGGTATTTCATCCTAATTTCGTGGTATCCTAAACATTGATCAACCTTAGTGAAATTTTTGTCTCCATGAAGTTCACCTAAGATACCATAAATAATTAGGATGGTAAATTTGTCCTTGATCATCAATTTATCAAGAACCCTAAAATTATGACAGATGCACCAAGTGCTTTCCTTCTTTAACACCATGACTACTGATGATGTGTGAGGGCTAGTATTGAGATATATGACTCCCACCTCCAACAGTTCATGAATGATGTTTCCTATTTCATTATTTTGTGCATAATGGTGTTAATAAAGGCATATATTTGGTGTTTGAATTCCTAGAATAAGGGAATTCCATGCTCATGATCTCCTCAAGAAGGGGGTAAACCCTTTGGTGTCTCAATGACCTCATGACGTTTGTCAATGACTAGCTACAAATCTAGGTGGATTTATTTTCTTCAGCTTATACAAAACTTGTATGGAATTAAATTGGGAAATACCAACATACTGAAATTTGTTCAACAACTTCTCCATACAATGAGAGTTGGCTATTTCAGGAGAGCCTTCCTGAATCCCTCAAAGTGTGTGTACATGTCCCTCTTTAGTGAAACTCGTAGGATTATTTTAAATCCATTCTAATTGATTCCAACATATGTATCCATTTTGCTCCAATACCATATCACAACCACCCATATCAATGACACATAGATGGGTTTTAAGTTGATAGTCTCCCATCTAAAGTTTGACATTTTTACATTTGCCCCAACATTTCATCATACTTCCATTAGAGGTCATGATTTGAAAGTTGTGTGCAGGATGTACAAAATAATGGACTTCTAATTCCACTCTCTTGTGAATGAAATTGTGAGTACTACCACTGTCAATTAGGATTATAAATTTTCAATGCTTGATTTAGCCTAAGAGTTTTAAGGTTTGTGGATTTGACATGCCTGGTCATGCATGCAGGGAGATTAAGGGTTCTTCACGAGGAAATAGATATACAATATACATCTAAGTCTCAGTGTTGTTATCTTCAACCTATAGCTCTAATTTATCTTCAGAGTTATAACTTCAGTCAAGGCCTAAGTTGTCATATCAATTTAGAACAATTTATGTTCTTTACACCTATGACTTGGAGCATATTTTTCCTCACAATTATAACAAATTCCAAGTCTTTAACAATATGTCATTTTTGTTGGAGATAACCTTTTTACTTTTGACAGATGAGTATGATTTATGCTTGGGTAATTATCTTGAGGAGGACAAGTGCAGGGAATGAATGCTTATTTTTCGATTTGTACATTAGTCATCATCTCTTCTTCTAGGGGCCTCTCGATTGCTTCTAAACACGTAGTGAGACATCACATTGTGAATTGTGCTCAAATATCCTCCTTGGGGAAATTAATGAAACATTTTTTATAGAATAAATATGTAAATTTCTACATACAGATGGCTAATTTCTCAAAGCCTACCCTAAAGTTTATGACTTAGCTTGTTTGGTGTAACTTGGTAAGCCACCTCACATAATGAGTATCTCTCTCGAAACGGGCATGGATAGCTTTAACAAACTCACTCTAAATGATGTATTCTAGATAGGCTTTTCCATGCCATCTCCACCATTTCCGTGGTTGCATATCTAAATATAAAACCCATGCCACAAGTTTCATCATGTCAAAAGTAATGCCTTGGAGGGCCAGTGGCATGTGCTAATCATCTAGAACCATCAAACTTTTCAAGTCCACCTTAGGGCAAAATTTCATATGTTATCATTCATTGGTCTATTGATGTGTGGATCTAAAGAGTGTTCTGATGCCTATGTAGTCTTGAATTAACAATTTCTTCCTAGTGTGGCTCTGTTGTGCAATCCAAATTTATTCTTCTAGTGTGCCCTGAGTTGGCATACATGATAATTTAGACAAGTAAGTTACAATAGAGGAGAACAATAGTCCAATAACAATGGTGGTGTTTAGATACATTGTTTCAATTAAGCACAAATGATATTCATGATTCGATGGTGATAGATTGATCTAAGGGGATATTTATAAATATATTTGGATCTGGACCAAATCAAATAAGCACGGGACCATTTGTTGTAACCATCCATAAAGAGTGGATCTAAGAATCCTTATGTAGAAATAGTGAAATTAAATTTATAACAAGATGAGGGTACAAGTACTTGGAGGTTCCAACACCCCCCAATCCCCCCCGTAAACTTAGCTTGAAGGAAAACAAATTACATAATACTCCCCCCTTAATATGCACAAGCTGCAAGTTGATTTGGTATAGTAACACTTTTGAAGAATTTTGAAACAATGGCACCATGAATGACCAAATGAAGTCAAACTAATGCCCAAAATAAAGTCACAGTCAAACATTCAACTAGACAACAAGAAAACAAAATCCATTTGATCAGTCAAGTAGGTAAGAACACATATTTTTTTGTCAGTCCAATGGTCTCTATTATTCCAACAATCTCTATCAAATCATAGTAATGCACAATCATATATTTCAACAAAATAAGTAAAGAAATCACACAAATCCCAATAAATGTGTTTTTTCCAATCAACCATATAGTCGAATGCCAGTTGATCCATCTAGTTGACTACCAGTTGACCCATCAAATTCACTTCCAGTTGACCAATTTTTCAATATCTCAATTGAATCAATAACTTCAATAACACTCCTCCCTTGAAAGAAATGGGGTTTGTAGCAACAATTGTAGTACTTCCCCCGTCAGGACAGAGGGAAAAACTAGTAATAAACTAGTCAATGCATAATTGATGATCCACATGGTCGAAACTCAATCAACTAGAATCTTCGGTCAATCCTTAGTCAACCATTGTTAAGTCATCAATTGAAAGGAAGAGTAGTGTTGTATGACCTTACAACCAAGGAGACACATTTGTATGAAGTATTTAAGCATTTGTTGAAAGCATTACATGACCATACTTCAATCCATCCACATTCGATTCAAATAGTTGGCACTAGTCCACAATTCAACCTTTCACATCGTTTTTGCAATTATTTGAAAGTGTGATCACCAATATTCCAAGAAATCTAATTCCTAGTCAAATATCTTTGATTCTTATGATAAGGGGAGTAGTAAAGCACAAAGCTTTACTCCATTGGAGTAGAATCAGGTTTTGATCAATCGACATGAGTGGAACAACCTAACACATTAACGATGTCAATAGAAACATTCTCAAATTGTGGAACAATTGACCCATCAATTTTCTTATCACAATTAGCAGATGGTTTCTCCTTAGTCTAAATCCCACTTGCGACAAATATCATTTCCCTAGTTTTAGCAAGGCTAGGTGTAGGCAATGAGGTAGCAACAAAAATTATATCCAGTTCCTTCTCTAGATGTGTGTATCTCAGGAACAATAGGGGGAGAAATACCCTATTATTATTTTTAATTCTTCCTTTAGTATGTCCCATTTTGCTCAAAATTCAGGATCCAATACTCATTGTATATTTTTCAAAATTGGGAGAAACATCATTGGTGACTCATAATTCCTAAGATGAATCAAAAGGATAGAAATTACTTATATAACAAACAATTGTACTACAATAAAGGGTGGAAATAGGTGATCCTAGCTACTCATCAACAACCTTCTTCTCAACATGCAGTGGTTGATGAATGGTGTCATCCTTCTCTTTGAGTTGTAGCAACAAAGAATCATTATCTTCCTTCAAGGTTTGATTTGCATCAAATAGGTGGTTGTTATCTACTTGAAGTGGAGAAACTTCTCCATGAAGCTCTTCAATGTTTGTCTAGAAATGGCAACTTGATCATTCAATTGTGAATTGGTTACTTCTAGTTGGTGAATGGTGGTCTTCAAGTTATCAATATCGGTATGTGAAATAGATTTCACTTACTCTTGTATACATTCAACCATGTTTGATTTGTCCTCAAATTCATCTAAAATATTATGAAACAAGGTTTTCGTGGTCTTCTCCAGGACATCAACCCTTTGAAATTTCTTAACCATAGTAGTCTATAACATGTTTCCATTAGCCTTCAACTAATTCTTTAATGTTTCATTCTATGTATGAAACATAGAAATGACAAAATTTAAGGTGATGACTTCATTATGAAGCTGGTCAAGAGCCTTCTTCTCATGGACATCATACAATCTTAAACCCATGTCAAAATACATTGTCAATATTTTACACAATCACATAGATGTCGAGTCACCTTCAAGGCTATAATCAATGGTATATAAAAATCATGAATCCAACCACATTGAAAATCATAACACTTCAAAATAAATCTCCAAACATAATAATTTATGCTAATATCTAAGTGATAATCCAATGTGAGAGGATACCCAAGTTGGATATCAATCCAAAAACTTCTTGGTCAATGTCTAAAAGAGGTCATTGGTCGATTAAAGTGTTTATAGGAAACCTTAGTGTAGTCATTGCTAAAATTTTCTTTATTTAGTTGCCATGAATCAATTGTTGGAGACTTCAATTTTGATTGGTTGAAGCCCTCCATCAATCAAGACAAAACTTAATTGAACCATTAGTCAACTAGGACTTACAAGAGAGAGATACAAAGAGTAGTCTCCATATAGTAATGAGGTATGATCTCTGCAACTAAGTAGAGAATTCAAGTCCTTCTGGGCTCTGAAAAATATTAGAGCATAAATGCAACTACTAGTTCATCCATCAAGTGGAAGCCCAAGTAGGTGAATGGATTTTTGATAATCATCATTGTATCTACCGAATTGATGTCTATTATTGAGTTGAGACCAAAGGCTAGTCGTGTCCTAGTTGAAAGGCTCTGATTTGTATTCAATGCAACAATCACAAGCCAAAAACAAACCTCAGTTGAAGTAACATTCTTCACATGGTTGATTCGAAGGTCAAGTTGCAATCCAATCATGTCAAGAAGAGCTAGCATTGGTTGATTTTCTTCATAAAAACCCTAGTTGAGTTTGTCAATGATGTGATTGATGCCTAGAATGCCCAAAAAAAGAGTTTCGGAAACTCCACAATGAGAAATTAACTTCTACCGTAGAAAAACCCAAATTAAAAAAAAAAAAAAAATGTTCTTTGGAAAAACCCGATCATTAATGTATTTACCACTATCTCATCCTCATTAATATTTTCTCTAAAGACCTGATATCACAATCCCATGTGCTTTAATACCATGTTGGGACAAGTAAGTTATTGCAGAGGAGAACAATGATCTAAGAATAATGGTGGTCTCTAGAGACACTATTGCACTGAAGCATAAATGACCTTAATGATACAATGGTGATAAATTGATTTGAGGAAACATCTATAAATAGATTTGGATATGGACCAAATCAAATAATGACAAGACTATTTGTTGTAACTTTTCATAAAATGTGGATCTAATAATCCTTATGTGGAGACAATCAGTTTGAATTTTCGACAAGATGAGGATATAAGGACCAAGAGGTTCCAACATTAACAACTTCTCACTCGACATGTTTTCAAAGTTGGGCAGGTTTTGCTAATTGTGTTGTTGGAACTCCTCATCTAACTTGTTATCCAAATTTTCATCTAGCTTCTTATCAAACTTCTCATCCAACTTCTCAATTCTCTCATTCAACTTCTTAAACTAGTTTTCCTGGCTATTCAACCTTTCAAAAGTAGAGTTGGTGATTACATCATTTAGGGGGGTGATTTGAAGTATTTTATAGGTACTCATGATGGATGTGCTTATTTGCAAAATTTAACGAGTTCGAAGGACAAAGGAGTGTTAGGTACTATATATATTTGATATATATGTGGGGTCTAACATTAGTACTCATTCCAAATTCTTATGGAACTAACTGAGGAGGCACAACTATTCCCCTAGCCATACTATTTAACCACCCATGGACTAAAGAGTGATTTCCTTGAGTGTTATTCGTGGTGTACTATAGGAATAAGATGCCTAATGGTTTATCTAAAGCAAGTTTCAAGTATACTTAGGGGACTTCCTATATCCTTGAAAGTACAGAGAAGTGAGATTTGATATCCTAGTATTTGCTAATGTGGTACTACTCAAAGGGATACCAACGAAGTTACAAGGGTTCCCAACATTGTGATTCCACTTGTATTTCCTATGTGCATTATTACCTAACCACAATTTTACCCACTAAGTAACATATCATTATGCCATTTAAAGATGTTAGAACACATCTCCAAAAAAATATTCAAAATTTTAGGAGCTTGTTGACCCAATGAAAAATATCTTAGAATCATAGGAAAATATCTTACTTGGTAGGGTTTTAGGACAATAATGTAAAATGATCACAACCTCCACTATACTTCTTAAATTGGCTATCATGGCCTCAATTATGAAATGAAACAATTTCGTTGGATCTATTAGTGCTAGTTTGACTGAAATTTATGCACTCTATCAAAAAATATACACTTTATGAAATTTGTGGTCATCTGAGAAAAAAAACTTAAAATTAAATCATTTAAAACCAACAATATCTCTACTTCCCAAACTCCATTTTATATGATTTTTATTTAAAATGGATATTTTTTCAAGAGGAATTTATATCTTCGGGTGGATTTTCCAAACTCTATATAGGAAGTTGTAGAAATCATGTTAAATGTTGACCTATTTTTTCATCAATAATTCAATAAAAAGAAGAAAATTCTCCAATAAGAGCCCAAAATCTTCTCCCACTTTGTTCCCAAGCAAGAGATCTAATACCACTTGTAGTATAATTAACCCTAAAACTTAAGACCATTCACATAAAATTTAATGCAAAATCAAAGAACACAAGAGGAAAGAGAAAACCCCTAAGAAAGAACTTTTAGATAATAAAAAATATGGAACTATATTCACTTGCCTCTTCAAGGGAGTAACCTCCAAAAGTAATGTTCCAAATACAATTACAATTCTTGACAAGACATTATATAACCTTCTATTCAGTATACAACTATACATACAAAATCTTAACTACAAATGGGCCCACTTAATGAGAGCATACTAACTAATTTGGGCCTTATTAACAAAGAGAACCCTTTTTACAATGAGTGGCTATTGACTAGCTATTTGATGGCCCTTATTTAATGAAGGCAAGTTCATACATTAATAATATATCTAAATAAAAGGGTAGGGTGGGACCTTAACATAAGTTTATTGACAAGTCATGAAGGATATTCTTGTTTGCTATGCAATGCACGCCTCTGAAAAATTATATATTCATTTCATCAACATCGAGTACCTTCTTTCACTAATACTTTGTAATTTTTCTAAGTTGTAAATCAAAAGGATCAACAAGTTGCAAAGTCCTCTCAAATTTGTGGCCACTTACAAAAAAAAGTTAAAATTCTATAATACAAGTGGTAGTCATTCAACAACAATGAAGACATGCACATTTGACCATTACCTTACCTCAATTGAGGAGGGAATGGACCTATGGAATCACTTCATTAACAATACATTAGTTCAACCAAGAAGGAAGATCGGCTCACGAGTTCATCTCTTCAACAACTAGTTTATCTAATCAACTAATAAGAGTAGTGTGCCCAAGAATCCAATTCCTATACAACCTATCAAATTGATAGTTAAATAGTGCATGGAAGATAATGATTCTTAGGGAAAATCAATTGGGCGGAGTCTTGGATCTCCCTGACATTCTCCCTTGGGTATCCAATAATGTTTTAGCATAAATGTACTCATTTTCAACTTGATTTTGGTTAAGGATTCTACATTCATCTAGTTAGAGTTAGAAGTACAAGCTACAAATCAGAAATTGTAATCTTGAAGACATTTCCAATAATGTAACAAAGTTGTTGCCTTTGAGTTGATTAAAAAATATACTGAAGGTTCCATCAATCATTTTTTATTCAAGGTCCACTTGAAGAGGGTTTATTAGAGAACTATCCTCTCTTATGTATATTTTGTCTTTGCATCTCTATTATATATTTCTTGTTTAACCTTGTTGTATCTTAAGTCACATGGTTTGGGTTCAACAATGATTAAGTTTGATCAAGGTTTGAATTTTACGATAAGGTTTTACTTTGGTTAGGCTAACTATATTTTTCTAGTATGTATTTAATAATCAAAATTCATATTCACCTGTTTTTATTGATGTGATTTCTTATTTTTTTTAATGTTTGTTTCATTCTAAAAAATAGGAAATCACATCAATAACCACACATGAATACTAGTGCATGACATAAACTACTTAAAATTTGCCGCCTTATCGTTTTATATTTCTCACATCTATAAGGAATACAACTCCACTATAGACACCCTCTCTAAAGCGGCTATTCTATTGGTTTGCGGGGCATTGATGATTACAGAGTATCATGAGGGTGAGGCTCAAGAGTTCTATCATTGGCCTTTTATAGAGGAGGACATTTCAGATTGACGACACACCACAACACCTTTTTGGTCTCTTCTACTCATACTTTTAAAATTTTCAACTACATAACAATGAAAATGGGTTGTCCACACAGGAACAAATTTATTTTTTGTTGTTATATCATATACATACTCCTTGAAGACTTCTATTTGACACCCTACATTTCACAGTTTTTTAATTTGTAAACAAATCTATAAACATCAACAATATCAATAAATTTTTGATATCATATGAATACATGCTTGACATGTATCAACATAATGTAATTTTATTTTCTATTGATAATAAATTATGCTTTTATTTGGGCAAGAAAAAATAAACACACATGCATAGGAATTTTGATTAATTCCTCAACTCAATATTCCATTTTCTGTGCATGTCTAAAGAATTGTATTATGTTTCTTCTCATTGGTAGGATTGTTCATTTTATTTTTGTTGAAGCTTCTTTCACTAACACACCATGACCATATTGTTGGTGAGAGACGTGTTATGACATTGAGCATACTATAGATTTTAGTGTTTTTCCAGTAGATTTCAATTTGTTTTCCATAGAAGTTGTCTTTTTTACTTTGTAACATTTCATTACTAAGTGATTTTTTCCTTTCCAGCATTGTGTTTCAATTCATGAAGCATGAAGAATCCCCAAAGAATTTATCCATTAGGGCCAAATGGGATCTTTATGACGTGGATGAATTATGTTGTAGAATACCTAAATCTTTTCCAAGATACACTAGTTTTATTAATTGTATTTAATGACATTTATTTTCACAATATTTAGACTTAGCAATGTAGAATTAATTTGTTAACGATTGAAGCCCTAAGGATTACATAAATAACATAGAAAATTTCATAAGATTGAGCACCTTGGTTGATAATTTAAGTATAGTTAGGGATTCAACAATTCATAAATTGTTGTAATTCTTTAGCTCGCCATGTGCAACCTCTAATTAAGTGAATTCCATTTTTCAACTTCCATGAATTGAAAATGATTGTTCTTAGTTACTAGTAGCATGTAGCAACAACAAAACAATTTTAAACTCGTATCAACTTCATGATCAACTATCATAAGGGATTAGCCCCTGATGCGTAGATCACTTGGAAAATCATGTTATGTAAATATTATGACATCCTTGGTTCACACCCCAAGTTATCGGTGTCCATGTTAGGGGCATGTGTGGCGAACCTAGTCATTATAGTGGTAGCAGAAAGAAACAACCCTATGTCATGTGAATATGAGACCACCCTGTTGAACTTGTAACTATGTTCGGTCTTCATAATGTACTTGTGGTAACTTTATCTAATTATATTTATCATTGTAAAGCATATTTATTTTAAGTCAAGGTCCCATTGCCACTTTGAAAAAAATGTAAATTTGAATTTTTGAAATGAAATTTTTGGCTCCTAAAGTGACAAGTTGGCTTCCATCCAAGTCAAGTCGGCCCAGCCAAGATACGCATCCATTCACCCTAAAAATATTACTATATAAAGGTAGCTTGAGTTCCTCATTTGGGAAATTCACATTCCTCCCTCAAGACAGGCAAGTGAGCGAAGGATAAAAAGGACCAAGAAGGCCGAGGAAGAAGGCTTAATTTCTCTTTCTCTCTCTCTCTAGAAACTCACACGTGTGAAGGAATCTCTTTTTGTTGTTTGAATTTTTCTGGGGCCACTGTTGTAGGGGGCCAAAATTTTCTACGTTACTCGAGAAATTGTTGCAGGGCCGAAATTCTAGGCAACTGGCTATTTCAGAAGGGCTAAAACTTTTGAAGTGCAGGATCAGCTTGGGTGACTTGACTTGGAGGATAAGATCAGGTTTGACCATAGGTCTAGGTTTGTCTCTCATTGAACAATAATAGTTTCTCTATTTAAAGGGTTGTTGGGTTTTTCCACATAGTGGGTTTTCCCAAGATAAATCTTGTCTCTCTTTTGTGCATTGTGATATTTATTGTTCTACTGTTCTTTATTATTGAATTTCTGAAGTATAATTATTGAATGATATAAGGTATAATTTAAAAATAATATATACATCAAAAGTAATTATCATAATTTCAGAATTACTGTGCGAACTCTAATTGCATTAGAAAATCAACATGGATTCAGAGCTTTGGTGAAAGAAGGAAGGAACATTAAGATCACCAAAACCATAGAAAGATTATTTTATTAGTCCTTCTTGTACATTGGCATCTATGGCTTCCTCTGAGAACAAGTTAGAGGGAGCATCAAATTTTAGATCTTGGAAAGTCAGAATAGATCTTATCCTTGCCAAGAACAATGTGTTGGATTTTGTGAAAGGAAAGGCTACTGAAACAATTGATGTAGCTGGAAAAGATAAGTTCAAGGAGGATGACATTACTGCCATGATTCTAATAGTGACTCCATTAGAGATAATCTCATTCCATACATTACAAAGCATGATACCTCCAAGAAGATGTATAATGCCCTAATAAACCTCTACACTAGGAAGAATGCTGGTCAATCCATGAGTTTGAAGATTGTGCTCCGAAATACGAGGATGACTAATAAAGACACTATGGCTTCATACTTTGTGATGATTTCACAAATAAGAGATCAAATTTCATGTAGGTTTTAAACCCGTACAGAAATTACCTGCATACGAATTCTAAATCACAGAAAAATAAAAATGTGAGAGCATCACACATAAAACACATATACACAGAGATTTCCCACTGGATCCCAAAACCGGGACTACCAGCTTGATTTTTCATTATTTTCCTTTCAATGTTAAAATACATATTTATACATGCCGA
>APFE031667438.1:937-34109 GCA_000404065.3 Pinus taeda
ATAACCATTTCATAAGAAATACCTTGTTTGAGGCTGAGGGTTTTTCATATAGTTTCTCCAACGCCTTAATCAAACCCTCTGTCATTGTTTCCTTCAAAATGTTGAAGGCGACCGATGTTGTGAGGCACAACCGTACTATTCCGAGTTCCTTTCTATCAAGAAGGTTCCATTCTTCATCTGTCATACCCGTCGACATCTTTGTTTTTCTGCCCAATGGTAGGTATAGATCTTTTTGATACAAATAATCTTCCATCTACATCTTCCACGGCGAGAAATTTTGGCCGTTAAATTTCTCGACCCTAAATTTACCATCTTCCACCATTACTCCCACTCGAACGAGGAACCCTTCTTTCCTGCGAGTTTATCAGCCAAATAGACCTTCGACTCTGATACCAGTTGTTAGAAAATTATATATTATGGAGCAATAGAACACATAAAATATTGCAGAAATATAAACACAAAAAACACATAAAACAAGAGAGACACAGATATACGTGGTTCACCCAGTTTGGGCTACGTCCACCCGGAACAGCCAGTCCTTCCTTTCTATTATCTAGCAAAATGAAGAGCCACAACCTACAGCAGATCTGTTGTAATATCCTCTGTTTTCTCTCACAGTCTCACCTCTCTGCTTCTCGCTCGGAGAATACACATATATTACGCAAACTCAATACAATGCCCTCATATAAAGCGAGGGGTTTCCTTCTAGGGCAAAAAACCCTAAACTAAACATAAGTTCTATCGTCATATCATACGCCTAATGAACGGCCCAGATTGACTAGAAATTACTATACTTTTACAAGGAAATTTTACATCTGTTTTTAGCTTCGGGGGTGCTGCCCTCGAACCCCCACCGGGGGACCGCTGGCCCCTGAATCCCCCAGCAGGGGGGGATTGGCTGCCCTGGACCCCCGCAGGGGGGACGAGTCCCCTCTGCACCCCCTCACATGGAGGGGTGTACAAACTTCCTGGGGTATACATCCGGCTGAAACAAAGACCTCTAAACAATCATGCTCCATACTCAACAAGAGAAAGAAAATGTGGCACCACAAAATAGGTTCAATGTAGCTAGACATGGATCACGATGTCAGCATTGAGGTGATGTTACTGGATGATTGGAGTGTTGGACATGCGGTAAGGAACATCTTAAGAGAGTCTCCATAGAATCAGGATGGTAGGGCTCAGATCTATAGTGCACAAAAGGCGCAGACTGTTGGGGATGTTGGTTAGAGCGTTCCTCGTATCT
Source organism: Pinus taeda (assembly GCA_000404065.3). NCBI lineage: Eukaryota > Viridiplantae > Streptophyta > Pinopsida > Pinales > Pinaceae > Pinus > Pinus taeda. Next base: position 2,184 of record APFE031667438.1, read on the forward strand.
ATTAAGCACTGGACAACAAACAAGCAAACCATGAGGCATCTATCATTTAGATGGATGGTAAGCTTTATGAGCAATTTGTTTCTATTTTTATTGACCTTGGATATAGTTATAGTTATGTTAGTCCTGACTTGGTGGATAAGTGTGGTTTGAATAAATAAGTGCATGCAAAATATTGGCTAGTGCAGTTGGCTATAAATACAAAGAAAAGAGTTCATCATTGGGTAAAAGCTTATGCATTTGAGTTGAATGGAGTGTCTACATCAACGCATTCGAACGTATTTTCATTGGGATTGTCTATTATCTTATTAGGTATGGACAAGCTATACCTTCATAAGACCAAGGTAGATTGTTATGCCAAAGCCATTAAGTGCTTGGATGACAATGGAGAATCAAAAGTCTTATAGGGAAAGAAGAAAGCCACATCATTTAGGATGGTGACAGTCATGCAGGCTAAACGTAGTCACAAGAAAGCGTGTGTGTTGTTTGCAGTGTGTTGTTTGCAGTGCATATTTCTAGCGACAAATGTAACGAAGTTGAAGATGCATAAGTTTTGAGTAGATAGCTAGTTCTACAACAATTTCGGCATGTGTTTCCTACAGAGATTTCAGAGTTGCCACCTCATAGGGAAGTAGAATTTTCTATTGAGTTAGTGCCAAGGGCAGCTCTAGCATCAAAAGCACCTTACAGGATGAGCACACCTTAGTTGGTAGAGTTAAAGTTGCAGTTGAAAGAGATGATTGACAAGGGATACATTAGGCCAAGTGTATCACCTTGGGGCGCAATGGTATTGTTTGTAAAGAAGAAGGATGGTACTCTCAGATTATACATTGACTACAAGATGTTGAACAAAGTGACCATCAAGAACAGGTATCTGTTGCCGAGGATTGATGACTTTTTTTATCAGCTTAAGGGAGCAACAATGTTCTCGAAGATCGACTTGAAATCAGGATACCATCAAGTACGAATCAAGGAAGAGGACATTTACAAGACAACTTTCAAGACCAGATATGGATATTATTGGTTTGTTGTAGTTCCATTCAGTTTGACTAATGCCCCGTCTACCTTTATGTGTTTGATGAATATTGCGGTGTGTCCCTATTTGGACAAGTTTGTTATAGTATTCATTGATGACATATTGATATATTCTAAAAATGAGGAGGAGCATGTCGAGCATTTGATAGTAGTGTTGATATTATTGAGAGAGCATCAGTTGTATGCTAAGCTTAGCAAGTGTAGCTTCATTCAAACATAGGTGAATTACTTGGAACATGTTGTTTCCAAGGAGGGCATATCACTAGATCCAGAAAAGATAAGGGCCATAATGGAGTGGGAAGCTCCTAGAAATGTAGATGAGGTGAGATCCTTCATGGGATTGGCAGGTTATTACAAGAGGTTCATCAAGAACTTCTCACAAATTTCTTATCCTATTACATCATTGCAGAGGAAAGGTAAGAAGTTTGAATGGGTAGAGGAATGTGTGGCCAGTTTTGAACAGCTTAAGAAGTTGTTGACACATGCACCAATGTTAAAGATCATTGATCCAGACAAAGAATTTGTAGTATGTACAAATGCTTGCAAGAGAGGAATTGGTGAAGTCTTTATGCAGGATGGAGAGGTGGTATGCTATGAGTCATGGAAACTAAATGAACATGAGCATAATTATCTGACACATGATCTTGAGTTGGTAGCAATCATACATGCATTGAAGATGTGGAGGCGGTATCTTCTAGGTAGGAGTTTTGTACTGATGAGTGGTCACAGTGGTTGAGATACTTGTTTGACCAACCAAATTTGAATATCAGGTAGCTAGATGGTTGGCCACGATCAGTGATTTTGACTTTGAGATTCAGTACATCAAAGGAAAGGAGAATAGGATCACATATTCTCTTAGCAGGCAGATACATGTAAGTCATATAACAGTTATGAGTTCCTATGGGACAGATTTAATGGATAAGATCTTGCAGGCAGGTCAGCAGGATGTCAGGTATATGGAGATTGTGCATAGGTTGTAGCAGAGTATAGGTACAGGTGCAGGGGCACAGGGTGCGGACTATTGTCTTACAACAGATGGATTTGTCAGGTTTAGAGATAGGATATGCGTGCCAGATGAAAGTGAGCTCAAGAAGGTGATCTTGAGGGAGTTTTAGACAAAAACATATTCAGGTTACTCAGGATATCAGAAGACATTGACCATAGTGAAGAAGTCTTATTATTGGCTAAATTTGAAGAAGGATGTAGCAGAGTCTGTGGCTAGGTGTTTGGATTGTCAGCAGGTAAAGGTAGAGTGTAGGCATCCAGATGGACTGCTACAACCGATTGTGATTCCATAGTGGCAATGGGAGGTCATTTCCATGGAATTTATCACATGATTTCCGAGGACAGTGAGACAACATGATTCCCTCATGAGACTTGTGGACAAGTTGACAAAGCTTACACACTTCATTCAAGTGAAGTGTACATTCTCAGCTAGCGATGTAGCATAGGTGTTCATTAGAGATGTTGTTATCACAAAAAAATTATCATCTAGCCATAATTTATAGATGAGTCGAAGTACACCATGTAGGGCCAATTCTACCAGAGTAAAATTGTTTTCACTCCAAAAAATTACTTAATGAACCACATTTGTTAAGTAATTTATAATTAAACCCATGAAGAATAATTAAGTAAATCACTATTTATTTAATTATCTACTATGAATAATTAATTAAACCATTGTTTAATTGATATTCCTTGTCACATTTGACCGAGTTTTGAGAAATAAATAGATAAATCAATAATTATATTATTTTTATCTAGGAATAATTAATTAATCACTAATTAGTTATTAGTGACTAAATCCCTTAGGAATAATATTATTTGTTTATTATTCCTTAACCATATTTCTTGAGATGATAAATAAAACATTTATATATTTATTATTTCTAAATAAAAGTTTAAATATTTTTCCCTCTAACCAAATATAATAAAATATTCCAAATGGCTATTCCTAGAATGAGGTTAATAATATTTTATTATTGTTCATTATTCGAGGATAACTTAATATTTTGTTATAAATAGAAGGGTTTTCCGTTCATTCTTCACATTTGATTATTTTCATTGTTGCACTCATTGTTGTAGTGTTGATTATTATCATTGTCGCACGTCGTCTTCTTTTTTCGTTTGAATTCTCATTGAGCTCAAACATTTTATTTGCTAGGTTTTATAGATTATAGAGGAGAGAGACTCTACAAAAGCTAAAGACATGTGAGGATAGCCAAGAACCCATCCCATAGAGGGGGACTAGTAACATTATTTGTTCCCTTCATAGGTGTTGTTTAATAAAATATATTCTTTATATATCTGGTTTCCATTGGATTATTGGAGTCATTTGTGTTTATTTTACTATTCCATTTTGTTGTTTAACTATGATTGTGGCATAGATCAGGGCTTTGGTAGGTTTTGTTTCCATCATATGCTGCAGATCTAAACAATGGTTTAATTAATTATTCCTAGTAGATAATTAAATAAATAGTGATTTACTTAATCATTCTTCATGGGTTTAATTATAAATTGCTTAACAAATGTGGTTTATTAAGAAATTTCTCGGAGTGAAAGCAATTTTACTCTAGTAAGATTGGCCCTACATGGTGTACTTCGACCCATCTATAAATTATGGCTAGATGATCATTTTTTTGTGATAACAACATCTCTAATGAACGCCTATGCTACATCGCTAGCTGAGAATGTACACTTCACTTGAATGAAGTGTATAAGCTTTGTCAACTTGTCCACAAGTCTCATGATGGAATCATGTTGTCTCACTGTCCTCAGCAATCATGTGATAAAGTCCATGGAAATGACCTCCCATTTCCACTATGGAATCGCAATCGTTTGTAGCAGTTCACCTAGAAGCCTACATTCTTCCTTTACCTACTGACAATCAAAACACCTAGCCACAAACTCTACTACATCCTTCTTCAGATTCAACCAATAATAAGACTTCTTCACTGTGGTCAATGTCTTCTGATATCTTGAGTGACCTGAATATGTTTTTGTATGAAACTCCCTCAAGATCAAGAGAGGTAAAGAAGGCAAGAGGAAGGGAGGAGCAAGCAAGGAAGAGCAGGATCAAGCAGCTACAATAAGATTCTTTGTAGGTATCTATTTGCATGTGTTTTTTCCTTGCTATATTTGGCATGCATGGTATTCCATGTGGTTCTCTGTTGTTATGGCATGGGTTTTTCTAAGTGTGACAATGTTTTCAGCCTAGCCTTTCCATTTCCGGATAGCCATGGTGTGATGGGGTTCTCATATTTTGGTTGAACTAGATTGTCGGATGTTGTCGAATCTGAGTGAGGTGGATCTCTAAAAGAAAGAACACGTGGCATAGTGATCCCTAAACCAGACTGTGGATTGCGGTAAAGCTACTGACCTAGTGACCCCTAAACCAGATAATGGGTTGCGGTAAATCCAAGTATTGTGTGCCTCAGTGGGCCTAGGAATCCTTGCTGGTGAATGGTGGGATATATGGTAAATCTTAGAGGGTGGAGTCTCTGTTTAGGGCCCAGTGATCCCTAGATCGGATCATGGATTGCGGTAAAACATCAGAGACTATGAGACAGGAAAATTACTCATGGTGTAGATGGATAAATCTGGTGGCATATATGCTTGTTTTGGCATAGTGATCTGGTGGAGCTTATGGTAGAGCTTGTTATTACATGTTTATTGTGTTGGCCTAGTGATTCGAGATGGATTACGGTAGATTCTGGTTTCTATTGATGAGGGTGAGGTGGTTTAGCCTCAAGATGCCCCGGTTGGTTCTTTTCGTTTGAGTCCCACATTCATGCTTGGAATATGGCACAGGGGTGAATGGATGAAGAGAGAATTGGCTTAGCCATTCTATGGTTAGGTGGAATGTGGTATTCCCATCCGTGATTGGCTTATGCATTCATTAATAATAATTTATTTCTTTGACATCTTATGTGTAAATGTACTGGTGTATATGTGGATTCTATGACTGATGTATCCTTGATATTTCTATTATTATTATGATGGTTATAAGCATGTTTTATGACAGTGATGATGTATGAATCTCCTCCTCTTTTTATTTGTAAATGAATGAATAGTGTATATATGACCTAATAGATGATAATGCAGCTAATGATATAAGGGAACAATGCTTCTTAGCAATTCTAAGATAATTATGAGATCCCTGTGCTTAGGTCTGTTGTTTAAACATGTAGATTACATATTCTTGACATGTTTGGTGAAATGCCTACCATGGCTAGTAGGGGTCCAATCTAGACCTTGTCCTTGTCTTTGCAAATGCATCATTGTTATATTGTGTAAATTCATTTATGAAAGTGTCATTGAGTTATGGATGATGACCTGGGCTCTCGGACTAGAAAAGTGGCTCAAATCCCAGAGACGAATGCACAACACTAGGTAGAAAAGTCCCTGGATGGATGCATAACCATGTTGTGGGAGCATCTAGAGCCTACTGAATGCATGCTTGCCCGTATCAAGGGAGCATTTGAGGGTTTAGTGGTCTAAAACTCTAGTTGGTCTTAGGGGATGGTTAGATGAGTGATTGGGTTTACTCCTAGAAGTCATGTTGCTGATGTGAAGGGTTTGTGTGGTATGTTTCTGTCGATTCCACTTCCTTAAGGTCACCTAGGAGGTTGAATCTCATTATAGTGGCCTCTCGTTGCATATTTACCCTGGTTGGCCAGTTACTTGGGTAGATGTGGAATGAGGGTGTTACAGAGTGGTATCATAGCATGGTTCACCCCTTGAACTAGATGGGTGGTGTGTGTTGGTCATGCATTCATGTCAATTGTTGGTGTGTTAATCAACATGTGGTCTATATGCTTGTTGCATATGCATGGTGTCGGTCATGGTTGTAGTGATGTCTCCATGTGAAATAGGATGTTGTTTTTGTGAAGTGTGTTGTCATGAGCGTATGATTGGTTACATGTTGTTTATGTTTGCGTATTTGTTAGTATACATTGGTATGGTTGTTGTTGTCATGCATGAGATCATGGTATGTGTAGTTGATATGGTCATGCATTGATGACTGGACTCTAGTTAGAATGATGTTTATGTGTTGATACACCTATTTGTTATATGTATATATGTTGTCATGATTAAGTTATACATGTACTACACTGATTGGTTGATCTTGCAAATGAGATATCGTCCCCGAATTTTGTTGAGGTACGTTGGTTTATTGTGATTTGGTTTAATTGACATAATATGCCTTGCAGGAAAGAGATCAGAAATGACTAGCAAGATGGTAGACATAAAATATCCCCCTATGAATCAGATGACCAGCGTGGTATTGGGCACTCTTCTGACTTAGCAAATACATTGAGAAGCTTGAAGGAAGAAATAAGGATTTGTAAGGTGGGTAATGACAAAATCATGCAGGCGCAAGAGAAACAAGTAGAGGTTAATGCAAAACTTCTTTAGATTTTATCAGAATTGCAGCGATAGGGGCCACTTCGGATCAGCCATGGATAGGAGGACAAAACTAATGGGGCATATGGTAGTAGGTCTCATTGTGGTCACGGGTTGGATAGAGATGACACTGTTAGAGATGGCAGATTGTTGGATAGCCTAAATAGGACAGGTGATAACTACAGGTATTATTCTAGTTCTAGTTCTGACAGGCATCATGATTGTCATCGTCACTATCCTTATAGGGGGAGTGCTAGGGAATACTTGCCAGATGAATTTAACAAAGCAAAACCACTTACTTTTGATGGAGACTTGAAGAAACTAGAAGATGCAGAGGCTTGGATACTTGGGATGAACTAATTCTTTGAGTTGCATGAGTACACAAAAAACATAAAGGCCAGAATTACTATCTTCGACCTAAAAGGTAAAGCAAATATCTGGTGGGAAGATGTGAAGTTGTTCAAAGACATTGGGATGGAGGACTTCAGTTGGCATGAGTTGAAGAGGCTTTTCAGGAAGAAGTACTTGTCAGAAAGGTACTATGACAGTAAGGCCAAAGAATTCAATGAGCTAAATATTGGATCGATGAAAGATGAGGAGTACACGACTAAGTTCCTAAAGCTATTGAGGTATGTATTGTATCTTAAATGTGAGAAGGCTAAATTTCAACGATTTGTCAGTGGTTCACCATTAGCATTTAGAGATAATATTGAATATGATGATCGTCAGTCACTTGATGAAGTTATTGGGAAATTTACGCATTGTTATGAACTATCAAGGCATAAGACTGAATATCAGCAAGGATGGAAAGGGAAGGATAAGGATAACAGTAAGGGTAAATGGGAGCCGAAAAGAACAAGGCCTCAGAATGCAAAAGAGAAAGAAAATGTGGCACCATAAAATAAGTTCAATGTAGCTAGACAGGGACATGGATCACGATGTTAGCATTGAGGTAATGGTACTGGACAGTTGGAGTGTTGGACATGCGGTAAGGGACATCTTAAGAGAGTGTCCATAGAATTAGGATGGTAGGCCTCGGATCTATAGTGCACAAAATACGCAGACTGTCGGGGATGTTGGTTAGAGCATTCCTCGTATCTATTAAGCACTGGAAAACAAATAGGCAAACCATGAGGCATCTATAATTTAGATGGACGGTAAGCTTTATGAGAAATTTGTTTCTATATTTATTGACCCTAGATATAGTTATAGTTATGTTTGTCCTGACTTGGTGGATAAGTGTGGTTTGAATAAATAAGTGCATGTAGAATATTGGCTAGTGAAGTTGGCTATAGATACAAAGAAAAGAGTTCATCATTGGGTAAGAGCTTATGCATTTGAGTTGAATGGAGTGTCTACATCAGCGCATTTGAAAGTATTGTCATTGGGATTGTATATTATGTAATTAAGTATGGACTAGCTATACCTTCATAAGACCAAGGTGGATTGTCATACCAAAGCCATTAAGTGCTTGGATGACAATGGAGAACCAAAAATCTTATAGGGAAAGAAAAAAGACACATCAGTTAGGATGGTGACAGTTATGCAGGCCAAACATAGTCGCAAGAAAGGGTGTGTGTTGTTTGTAGTGCATATTCCTAGCGAAAAAGGTAGCGAAGTTGAAGATGCATAAGTTTTGAGCAGTTACCTAGTTCTACAACAATTTCAGGATGTGTTTACTGCAGAGATTTCAGAGTTGCCACCTCATAGGGAAGTAGACTTTTCTATTGAGTTAGTGCCAGGGGTAGCTCGAGCATCAAAAGCACCTTACAGGGTGAGCACATGCTAGTTGGTAGAGTTAAAGTTGCAATTGAAAGAGATGCTTAACAAGGGATACATTAGGCTAAGTGTATCACCTTCAGTCGCAATGGTATTGTTTGTAAATAAGAAGGATGGTAATCTCAAATTATACATTGACTACAAGATGTTGAACAAAGTGACCATCAAGAACAGGTATCCGTTGCCGAGGATTGATGACTTTTTTTATCAGTTGAAGGGAGCAAGAATGTTCTTGAAGATCGACTTGAAATCAGGATACCATCAAGTACGAATCAAGGAAGAGGACATTTACAAGACAACTTTCGAGACCAGATATGGGTATTATGGTTTGTTGTAGTTCCATTCGATTTGACTATTGCCCCATCTACCTTTATGTGTTTAATGAATAGTGCATTGTGTCCCTATTTGGACAAGTTTGTTATAGTATTCATTGATGACATATTGATATATTCTAAAAATGAGGAGGAGCATGTCGAGCATTTGATAGTAGTGTTGAGATTAATGAGAAAGCATCAATTGTATGCTAAGCTCAGCAAGTGCAAATTCATTCAAACATAGGTGCATTACTTGGGACATGTTGTTGCCAAGGGGGGCATAGCACTAGATCCAGAAAGGATAAGGGCCATAATGGAGTGGGAAGCTCCTAGAAATGTAGATGAGATGAGATCCTTCATGGGATTGGCAGGTTATTACAAGAGGTTCATCAAGAAATTCTCACAAATTTCTTATCCTATTACATCATTGTAGAGGAAAGGTAAGAAGTTTGAATGGGTAGAGGAATGTGTGGCTAGTTTTGAACAGCTTAAGAAGTTGTTGACACATGCACCAATTTTAAAGATCATTGATCTAGACAAATAATTTGTAGTATGTACAAATGCTTGCAAGAGAGGACTTCGTGGAGTCTTTATGCAGGATGGAGAGGTGGTATGTTATTAGTCATGGAAACTAAATGAACATGAGCATAACTATCTGACACATGATCTTGAGTTGGTAGCAATCATACATGCATCGAAGATGTGGAGGCGTTATCTTCTGGGTAGGAGTTTTGTACTAATGAGTGGTCATAGTGGGTTGAGATACTTGTTTGACCAACCAAATTTGAATATCAGGTAGCTAGATGGTTGGCCACGATCAGTGATTTTGACATTAAGATTCAGTACATCAAAGGAAAGGAGAATAGGATCACATATTCTCCTAGCAGGTGGATACATGTAAGTCATATAACAGTTATGAGTTCCTATGGGACATATCTAATGGATAGGATCTTGTAGGCAGGTCAGCAGGATGTCAGGTTTATGGAGATTGTGCACAGGTTAAGTCATATAACAGTTATGAGTTCCTATGGGACATATCTAATGGATAGGATCTTGTAGGCAGATCAGCAGGATGTCAGGTATATGGAGATTGTGCACAGGTTGTAGCAGAGTATAGGTATAGGTGCAGGTGTGCAGACTATTGTCTTACAACAGATGGATTTGTCATGTTTATAGATAGGATATACATGCCAGATGAAAGTGAGCTCAAGAAGGTGATCTTGAGGGAGTTTCATACAAAAACATATTCAGGTCACTCAGGCTATCAAAAGACATTAACCACAGTGAATAAGTCTTATTATTGGCTGAATTTGAAGAAGGATGTAGCAGAGTTTGTGGCTACGTGTTTGGATTGTCAGCAGGTAAAGGCAGAGTGTAGGCATCCAGGTGGACTGCTACAACCAATTGCGATTCCATAGTGGAACTGGGAGGTCATTTCCATGGACTTTATCACATGATTGCCGAGGACAATGAGAAAACATGATTCCATCATGAGACTTGTGGAAAAGTTGACAAAGCTTACGCACTTCATTCAAGTGAAGTGTACATTCTCAGCTTGCGATGTAGCATAGGTGTTCATTAGAGATGTTGTTATCACAAAAAAAAGGATCATCTAGCCATAATTTATAGATGGGTCGAAGTACACCATGTAGGGCCAATTTTACCACAGTAAAATTGCTTTCACTATGAGAAATTACTTAATAAACCACATTTGTTAAGCAATTTATAATTAAACCCATGAAGAATAATTAAGTAAATCACTATTTATTTAATTATCTACTAGGAATAATTAATTAAATCATTGTTTAATTAATATTCCTTGTCACATTTGACCAAGTTATGAGAAATAAATAGATAAATCATTAATTATATTATTTTTATCTAGGAATAATTAATTAATCACTAATTAGTTATTAGTGACTAAATCCCTTAGGGATAATATTATTTGTTTATTATTCCTTAACCATATTTCTTGAGATGATAAATAAAACATTTATTTATTTATTATTTCTAAATAAAAGTTTAAATATTTTTCCCTCTAACCAAATATAATAAAATATTCCAAATGGTTATTGCTATAATGGGGTTAATAATATATTTTTTATTGCTCATTATTCGAGAATAACTTGATATTTTGTTATAAGTAGAAGTGTTTTCCATTCATTCTTCACATTTGATTATTTTCATTGTTGTAACTCTGATTTTTATCATTGTCGCACATCGTCTTTTTTTTTTCATTTGAGTTCTAATTGAGCTCAAACATTTTATTTGCTGGGTTTTATAGATTATAGAGGAGAGAGACTCTACAAAAGCTGAAGACATTAAAGGATAGCCAAAAACCCATCCCATAGAGGGGGACTAGTAACATTATTTGTTCCCTTCATAAGTGTTGTTTAATAAAATATATTCTTTATATATCTGGTTTCCATTGGATTATTGGAGCTATTTGTGTTTATTTTACTATTCCATTTTGTTGTTTAATTATGATTGTGGCATAGATCAGGGCTTTGGTAGGTTTTATTTCTATCATTTGCTACAGATCTACAATGTTTAACATCCATTTTCTTTGTTAGGGTTGTTTGTAATCCACAACATAAAGTGGTTTATTTTCGTACACATTCGAGAAGAAAAACAATAACAAATTGTTGAACAAATTGTCACCAATTAGTTATTATTTTTTCTTCTCGAATGTGTACGAAAATAAACCACTTACTATGTGGATGACAAACAACCCTAACAATGAAAATCATTGCTAAACATTGTAGATTTGCAGCAAATGATAGAAACAAAACCAGCCAAAGCCCTGATCTATGCCACAATCATAGTTAAACAACAAAATGAAATAGTAAAATAAACGTAAATAACTCCAATAATCCAATGGAAACCAGATATATAAAGAATATATTTTATTAAACAACACATGTGAAGGGAACAAATAATGTTACCAATCCCCCTCTATGGGATGGGTTCTTGGCTATCCTCAAATGTCTTCAGCTTTTGTAGAGTCTTTCTCCTCTATAATGTATAAAACCTAGAAATAAAATGTTTGAGCTCAATGAGAACTCAAATGAAAAAGAAGATGGTGTGCAACAATAATAATAATCAGGGCTACAACAATGAGTGCAACAATGAAAATAATCAAAAGTGAAGAATGAATGGAAAACCCTTCTATTTATAACAAAATATTCAGTTATCTTCGAATAATGAGCAATAATAAAATATTATTAACCCCATTCTAGGAATAACTTTTTGGAATATTTTATTATATTTGGTTAGAGGGAAAAATATTTAAACTTTTATTTGGAAATAATAAATAAATAAATGATTTATTTATCATTTCAAGAAATATGTTTAAGGAATAATAAACAAATAATATTATTCCTAAGGGATTTAGTCAAATTTGACAACGAATAATAACTAATTAGTGATTAATTAATTATCCCTAGATAAAAATAATATAATTAATGGTTTATCTATTTATTCTCATAACTTGGTCAAATGTGACAAGGAATATTATTTAAACAATGGTTTAATTAATTATTCCTAGAAGATAATTAAATAAATAGTGATTTACTTAATTATTCTTCATGGGTTTAATTACAAATTGCTGAACAGATGTGATTTATTATGTAATTTCTCATGGTGAAAGCAATTTTACTCTTGTAAAATTGGCCCTACATGGTGTACTTTGACCCATCTAGTAAATTATGGCTAGACGATCAATTTGTTGTGATAACAGATGTGCTTAGATTGCATGGGGTCCCAAAGAAGATTGTGTCATACAAGGATGCAAAGTTCACTTCCAAGTTTTGGAAGGGGCTATTTGCAGGTTTGGGCACAAAGTTGGCCTTCAGTACAGCCTATCATCCACAAATAGAGGGACGAACTGAGAGGGTCAACATGATATTGGAGGATGTTGAGAATGTACGTGATGCATCGACAATTAAAGTGGGAAGAGTATCTTCCACTGGTAGAGTTCGCATACAATAATGAGTAGCAAGAATATTTGAAGATGAGTCTATTTGATACATTGTATGGGCAGAGTTGTAATACTCCCATCAGTTGGAGTGATCCAGTTAACAAGGTGTTGATTGGACTGTACATGTTGGCAAACATGCAGCAGGAAATGCAGGTAATCAAGAAGAATTTGAAAGCAACATAGGATATGCAGAAGAGCTATGCAAATCAAAATAGGTTATTCAAGGAGTTCCAGGTTGGGGAATAGGTGTACTTGCGCACTAAACCAAAGAAGGGCTCCTTGCAAATTGGATCATGTGCCAAGCTAGCACCTCGGTTTTGTGGACCTTTCAAGATTATTGAGAGGATTGGGCCAGTAGACTATCGACTTGCACTGCCTCCAACAGTGAAAGTCCATGGTGTTTTCCATGTGCCATTGCTTAAGAAGTATGTTAAATATGTTGATCATGTGATTGATTGGTCTGTGTTGTAGGTTGAGCCAGATGGAGAATTCCAACCAAAACCTCAGTGTATATTGCAGAAAAAGGTGCTCATGCTCTGGAATCGAGAAATCAAGCATGTTAAAGTGTAGTGGAAGCACTTTGGGCCCATTGAAGCTACATGAGAGATGGCAAATCAAATGCGGGCTATGTATCCTTCCTTATTCACTGGTTGAGCGGATGTTTTGGTATATGTTTTGGCATATGTTTTGGTGTGATGTTTAGATATATGTACATATGTATATGGATGTAGATACTGCCATGAGTTATGCTATAAAGCTCCAATAAACAGTATGGGTGTCATGTCATTATGGTTGCCATGTTGGTTTGCTCATCAACAAGGTGATCATTATAAATACTACATCAAGCTATGTTATAAATCTCCATGGCCAATATGTTTTCTTTTCAGCGGTTTTGCTGAGGTATAGGTGTAGTTAAACACCAAGGACGGTGTCCCCCAAGGGGGAGGATTCTGTAACAACCTTGGTGAAAATTCCATGTAATAAAAGTTAATAAAGGCAAAATAATAACCACGGTTGATGGGACACTTATTCCAAGCTAAATGTTGGACAATACATCCTAGTGTGGGTGTTCATTGGTTTATTATGGCTAACGAAATTGACAAAGGCAATAGCTAAGGCTTTGGAAAGGCAAAATGGCACTTTTGGCACGTTTGTTTATGAAAATAATGGGGATAAAAGGAAGGTGAAAGGTCATAGATTGCATGTGAGGAGGAAAATGAAGGAAAATAATGGAAAATGAAGAAAATAGAGGCCTAATTGATAAAAAGGCTTATGAGGATCAATTGGTACCTTTTGTCAGTTTAGTTTTGGAGCTCTTTCAGTATTCTCTCTCTCTCCCTCTCTCTTGGACACTTAGAGTTTTCTTAGAGCACTTTGGCATTGGATCAAGAAAGGAAAAGAAGGCAAGATGAAGGAAGGAGCAAGCAAGGAAGATCAAGATCAAACAAATACAAGAAGATTCTTTGTAGGTATGGATTTGCATGTGTGTTTTCCTTGCTATATTTGGAATGCATGGTATTGCATGTGGTTCTTTGTTGTTATGTCATGGGTTTGCCATGTGTGACAGTGTTTTCAACCTAGCCTTTCCATTTCTAGATAGCCATGGTGTGATGGGGTTCTCATGTTTTGGTTGCGCTAGATTGCCAGGTGGATTCGAAGCTGAGTGAGGTGGATCTCCAAAAGAAAGAACGCATGGCCTAGTGATCCCTAAACTAGACTGTGGATTGTGGTAAATCCATTGGCCTAGTGACCCCTGAATTAGACTATGGGTTGTGGTAAAGCCAAGTATTGTGTGCCTCAGTGGGCCTAGGAATCTTTGCTGGTGAATGGTTGGATATACAGTAAATCCTGGAGGTGGTTTCCCTTGATTATAACTAGGAATCCTTGCCGATGAATGGCGGGATATACGGTAAATCCTAGAGGGTGGAGTCTCGGTTTAGGACCGAGTGATCCCTGGATCAAACAGTGGATTGCAGTAAAGCCTAAGAGACAAGGAAACAGTAAAATTCCTCACTGTGTAGGTGGAGAAATTCGATGGCATTCATGCTTGTTTTGGTCTAGTGATTTAGTGGAGATCATGGTAAAGCATGTTATTACATGTTTATTGTGTTGGCCTAGTGATCCGAGATGGATTACAATAAAGCCTAGTTTCTATTGATGAGGGTGAGGTGGTTTAGCCTCGGGATGCCCTGGTTAGTTCTTTTGGTTTGATTCCCACATTCATGCTTGGAATATGGCACGAGGGTGAGTGTCTAAAGAGAGAAATGGATCAACCATTATATGGTCAAGTGGAACGTGGCAGTCCCATACTGAGTTGGATTTTGCAATCATTAATAAGAGGTTATTTCCTTGACATCTTATGTGTAAATGTATTGTTGTATATGTGGATTCTATGGCTGATGTATCCTTGGTATTTCTGTTATTATTATGTTGGTTATGAGCATGTTTTATGACAATGATGATGTATGGCTCTCCTCAAGTTTTTATTTGTAAATGAATGAATATTGTATCTATGACCTAATAGATGGTAATGCAACTAGTGATATGAGAGAACAATGCTTTTTAGCGATTCTCATATAAGTATGAGATCCATATGCTCATATATGTTGTTTAAACCTGTAGATTACATATTCATGACATGTTTGACGAAATATCTGTCATGGCTAGTAGGGGTCCATTCTAGACCTTGACCTTGTCTTTTCAAATGCATCATTGTTATATTGTGTAAATTCATTTCCGAAAGTGTCATTGAGTTCTAGGCAGTGACCTGAGCTCTGGGCCTGAAAAAATTTCTCTAATCCCGGAGACATAGGCACAGCATTGGGTAGAAAAGTCCTTGAACACATGCATACCCATGTTGTGGGAGTGTCCAGAGCCTCCTGGACGCATACTTTCCCATATCAAGGGAGCGCTCGAGGGTTTAGTGATCTAAAACTCTAGTTGGTCTTAGGGGCTGGTTAGCTGAGTGGTTGGGTTGGCTCCTCAGAGTCTTGTTGCTAATGTGGTATGTTTTTGTCGATTCCACTTCCTTAAGGTCACCTAGGAGGTTGAATCTTATTATAGTGGCCTCACGTCTCATATTTACCTCAGTTGGTCAGTTACTTGGGTAGATGTGGGATGAGGGTGTTATAGAAGTCCACTTGAATGATCTATTGTATCTTTCCAACCTAACCTAATGTCCCCTGTATTAGGTTTTGATCGCGGTGGCTAACACGACTAGATTGGTCGAACTCAACTTCCACTCCACAATCTTGTGTCATGCATCGATCATCGACATCCTCCGTGCAAAAATGATGTCCATATCCCCACATAGATGTGAAAAAATGCACTTATAAAAAAAAAAAGTGAAAAATTCACAGTGTCATGTGTCTAATAACCCGAACATAATTAAAAATATAAAATATATATAGATGTTAAAATTCAAAGGTGTAGTATGAAGTTAAAAATGTACATAAAGAGATTATTACCAAGTTGTTGCACCCAATCCCTATGTTTAGTGCATCCTCTTTCAACACGTGGGTAACGACTAGATGCACTGTATTTTTCTCTTACTTGATCAACAACCCAACTGTTAGGGCGTGCGATTGGCATATTTTCTTTTAAATGATCAGGAGAAGGCACATTTCTACCATTCAACCATTTCAATTATTTCCTGTTACTATACCATTTTCTCCTCTTATGTTGGTACAATGCGACCCAGTGTTGTGTCACTTCCATATTGTAAAGAATGAATTTGTTGTTGGCTTCAATTTCTAAATTCGCCGATGAAATCAACCCAACATATATAGTATGTATGAGATTAAAATATGCATTAATATGAAGTTCAATGTGAATAGTTACTGTGTAGAAATTTGACAAATGATAAGCCACTTTCTCTTTATCATGCGCCTCTTTACATTCATTTCGAGAAGCTCCCCTTCTCTTTTGTCTTCATCCCTTTCGTCATCCCAAATGATCGCACCTGGTGTATTATCTATTTGCTTGACGTACTCACTAGAATAAGAGAAATACTCATACGATATAGACCCCTTGGGTTTTTCCCTTTGTCAAACAAAACCTTTCAATTTCTTCATGTACCTCTCTAAGAAGAACATCCAACAACAAGAAATCACCCCAACTAATTCATCCTCACCTACTAGGTGAATTAGAAGATGAGCCTGCAAGTCCATGAAACTCCTCGATAGTTCCTTCTCAAACACACAAACAATCTCAGCTATCTCTCGACGCCACCATGGAATGCTAAACATATTAACCTCCTTTGATGTGATCCAACGTACAAATGCAAATAATTTAGATATGGCACGTCGTAGGTCTTCGGGGAAGTCATGTTTCACACACCTACACACGAAAAAAAAGGATAATGACACTACATAGTAAACAATACATTATACAAAATTTAATTACAAAATATCACATTGCATAAAAATAATAATAATAAAATCATGTTTTTGACATACATACTATTAGAAGGTTCAAATGGTCATGTGATTTCAACCTTGACAAATGGTCTTCCACAGTGAAGAAACGTCGTAGTGAAGACACATATAAAAAAGGCACCCTCACACTCATTATAACTTCCTTTGCCAAAAAAATATCATCTTTCTTTAAAATCCAAGGGACATCACCTTCCTTGAAAGACCAACAAGGACCAGCCTTTCCTTTAGTTTCTTGTCTTGGCCAATGTTTCTTTTTAGTTTTTGAAGAAATAAGATCTCTCTTGACAACCAATGTATCATTTTCTTTCGATGATATGTGCCTCCATAAAGAAGATGAAACATTTTTAAATATATGCATGGGATCTTGTAAGTGGGCAATCTTAAGATGCTCCCAATATGGGAGCTCCTAAAAGTCAGATTTTCTTTTCATCCCAATGGGAAATTTCTCAACATAGGTGTCGAATAATTCCAGATCATCGAACATAGGCTCCCCAATTGAATCAAACATTTATGCAAACTCCTTATCTTTCTCTCTCTCATGTGCTCTAACCCATTCACCTGGTGTGATTGTGTCATTCCTTTGGGTTCTCTTTGGTTTACCATTGAAAGCAGATGTTGCTCTTCTATACGGGTGTTTTTTTGGGAGGAATACCCTGGAGTAGTCATAAACTAGCTTCCGTAGGTGGTTGGACCAACCAGCCTTTAGAGAAAGTCCACAACATTTACATCCATGATACCCTTTTATTACAAGACTTGCAAAATTATTGTATACATGCCGACACATTAGCGACCATGAAAATTAGAACAATTGCAACAAATTAAATTAATATGAAAAACAATATTGTTACGTATATAAATAAATCAATAAAAATGTAATTTAATAGAGCAAACTCCTAAGACTGGATAATAATGTATGGTGTAAGCACATATGCCATACAACGTAAAACTCCTCTCTGTTGTGATGGGTCTTGATACATTGTACGCATGTATCCTTTCCCATAATTCCTTCAATTCATCTACTAATGGTCACAAGTAGACATCCATATTCTTCACTTGTCTTCTACCAAGGGCTATGAGATCCAACATAAGATATTCATTATTCACAGACAACCATGATAGGATATTGCTATTGATCACTACTACAAGCTAAACATAATAGTTGGTGTTTTAGAGGGAATGTGGGTTGACGCCATCCATGGCTATTTTGAGTTGTAGACTTCATACTTCATCCTTGAATTTTTCAGGCCATGTGTCCTCTATATGCTTCATGGCTATTGAATCTGTTGGAATTCACATAACTCCTCACTCACTTTGGAGTGAGGCATGTCATCCCTGCAACATAGATAATTCTTTGCAACGAGAGAGTCTTTGAATCCTTGGGATTATAGGTATGTGCCTTAATATCTTATGACAAGGACCATGTGATTTACCCATTTTTTTTAATTATGGTACCCATCATGCCCACATTTCAAACATATCTCTTTGTCTACATATTCTATTCTATATAGAATACACTCATTTAGACATGGATGATATGATATGTACTCAACACCCAACATTTTCAACAACTACTTTGCCTCTTTATAGCTACCCAGCAAGACATTATCACTTTGAAGAACCTTATCTTTGAATAACGTGTAGTTGGTGGAGAATATAATTGTACAATGTCAATATTTAACATTCATAAAATCAACCATTTTTAATGTTGATTGTGTGACAAGATTTCTAAAAATATAAGGCACTTGATCGATCATGCAGGTGAATTAACTAAATATTTCCAAGAAACATGGATTCGACATGCCAAACTTTGCTTTCAAGTTGTATAACATCATCGTTAGCCCCAGCCGAGTAGACTTTGACTTGTCGCTAGGCCCAAATAGAGGGGTGGTGGAAGCATATTTCAGGATTTCGAATAAGGTATCAGTGATATGAGCATCATCCCCTAGCTCATTATTCTGTAATTCATATAACAACATTATCTCCATGGCAGTCTTGTCCCGTAAGTAATCGTCCATACCAACCTCTATTTGATTTCCTTCATTGTCAACTTGTGATGAAGAACTATTATTGTTGTAGTCGTTCCTAATTGGTGAATCTGGACGTAGTGAGAATTAAATAGGTGGTTGATTCAACCATTCTTTGTATGCTTCCTCTCTTAGTCTTGCTCTTAAAGTAGCCTTCTCTCTAATTGAGGTTGTAGCGGGGTGCACCAAAAGATGGTAGTTGGTTTGCACATCATCATTATTCCTAACTTCAAAAAATATTGAACGTCATTAGTACAATATCAATGATATTAATAACCACGTCAATGAAATTGGTTTGTTTAAATTACATTATACCAAACAATTCTTACCCTCCTTGATCCAAGATTGCTGCTGGAATATGCCATGTTCCAATTGTCAGGGTGGAGAGGTTGTTCATTTTCATCTATCAACTACTTGCGATATGTTGCTCCTGATAGCAGCTTCCAACATCTTTTGAAATGGAGGAGTATTTTTTACATCTGAACTCGATTTTGAATCAGGATCCTTCAAATTTGGATACATTTTTAATCAAATTGACATGGATTAAAAAAAACAAAAAACAAAAAACAAAAATCAATTAAATAATCGAAATAAAAATAAAAATATGAACTTACTAGAGATGGAAAGAGAGAACTCCGCGAAAGACTTTGATCAACAACATGGAATGCGCTGGAATTTGAAAAATTGACCATTTGATATTATTAAGATTTTGTCCCTACATTTGAGAAAAATCATAAATACATTTTTTTGTGCATATCTAAAATTAATTTCGAGAACCATATAACCACAATCTGAATTTCAATATAGGTTTTAAACCATTTTTCAAGAACAAGGCGACTTTAAATGGAAAATGTATATTATGAAATACTATAATTCATGTGGATGTGTCCTAAAGGATATTTTGAGATTAATATGTCATTTTATGTGAAAATAAAATTGCATATACCTTTTAAACCCTACTGGTGCTTATCAGAACAAATTGCTCTGATGTGTTTAAATCATAACAACACTAGGGCGTTCAAATAATACCCGCATCGATTTCTGGCATTCTGAAAATATAAAATATGTTATCATGTTGGTGCTCTTGTACAAAATCATACCGATGTGTTTAAATAAAACAACATCGATATGCACCTATTTCCTGGATTTTAAAAATAAAAACAAATTCTACATGTCGGTGCTCTTATAACAATTACAACACTAATGCATTTAAATACAAATTGCACCATTGCATTAAAATATTAATTGCACCATTTCAAGGATTTCGAAAATATATATATATATATTATATATATATATATGGTATCATGTCGGTGCGTTGAAAAAAATGGCGTTTTGAAAATTTTAGTGCACTTTACTTATAAACATACTAGCACTCTTTATTATCGAACACACCGATGTTTGGATTAAGCGAATAATAATAATAATAAAATGCAAGTTTTTTTTAATTAAAAAATGAGCCGCATTTGATTTTTTGAAATCTAATTTCATAATTTTTTTAAATAGTAAAAAGTCATTCACTATTTCATTATTTTTCCCAAAATTTCGAGGGAATGATTTGCAAACGAGACATACCAGGGGCATTGTGCAGCAACAGAATACTTTAAAGCAACATAACTATTTAGAAGATCAAAAGTTGAAAGATATGGTGATTCACTCAAAGTCCTGCATGGTAATATATATATATATTGTTGATTTTGCTAAAAAAAAAAATTACAATTTCTGTTAGGGTTTAAATAAAAGAGAAATCATTTGCAAGAGAGACATTCTGGGAGCACTATGGAGCAACAAAATATTTTGGAACCGCAAAAGATGATAATTTGAAAGGATTCACTCAAAATCCTACATTAAAACCTTGTATAATAAAAAAATTACTATTGGTTTTACTAGTAAAAAAAATTATGATCTTTGTTCCTATTTAAATTTAATTAAAATTCAAAAAAAAAATCAATAATTACCTTAAACCCTGGCTTCTTCTTGCTTATGTGACTGCAAAATTTCACCTTAGAGTTTAACTCCTACCACTTCACAATTAGAGTTTTTCATTTTAAGCATTTTAAATTTAATGAAAAAATAAAAATAAAAATAAAATCAATAATTACCTTAAACCCTTGCTTCTTCTTGCTTATGTGATTGCAAAATTTCACCTTAGAGTTTAACTCCCTCTACCACTTCACAATTAGAGTTTTTTCATTTTAAGCTTTTTAAATTTAATGGGTTTGTGCATTTACTATATATAGGGTATTTGACATGTAAAGTAGGGGGATCATTATTGAATTAGATCCAAACCTTGTTGGCCTTGTCTGTTTTTTTTAAAACGACATATGTTTCACAGTGCGCTAATGTAATATAATGCAATAGTGCGCCCTATGGAATACAATGCACTGGTGTATTAGAACCATGTCGGTTATGTCCAGTATGTTCATCGGTGCTCTTGGTGTAATATAATGCACCTGCTTGCCTCTTCCAAATAGCATCGTTAAGTCATTACGGTGCATTTATCATTACAAACCGCACTATCATAATTTAAAATTATTTTAAAAATAATAATTTTCGCTGACGATGCTCAACAAAAAAGCCCCAATGTGTTTAATGACTTAAACACACTGGTTATCAGAGCTCTTTTTGGCTGAAAATTATTTGATTTACGTATAAAATATATTTAATGGTTGATGTATTGAATGGTACATGTTATATATTGATAAAAAAAAATGTTTGGGAATGTGTCAAGTAACAAAAATTTTGATCGACACAATGATAACGCATCGAAAAAAATAATAATATATAATTCAATAATAAAAAATAAATAAATAAATAAAAAAGGTTCTTTGTAAATTCTTTACAAAATTAATATGTTTGGACTATATGTAAGTTTAACTAATATGTATTGGTTAGTGTGTGTCATGCAGAGCCACAAAATGAAGAAGGTTGATAAGATTATTTCTAATCTAAGTGCAAAAGAGCATAAAACCTTGATAGAAAAATTGCATAGGATGACTCAGGTGAATGAAAATTACTTCTTTTTTTCCATTAATAATTTACCTAAGAATATTAGATAGCATGTTTCAAACAATCTATTACTTCATATATATTTAATGTTCTACAGGGAGCAACAATGAAGGAAAAGATCAATGTCGTTCTAATAAAAGATCAATTGTAGAACATGTAAATGACGATGAATTGGTCCTTAACTCATCTGGAGTGGTGCTGGAGGTTAATGAACCGGGGTTTTTTTACAAAACTATGAGGGATGTAGTGGAACAAAGGTATAGACATGCTTTCCACTTACAATATAAAAAACAATCCAATGATTTCAAGAATCAAATTATTTATAAACTACAAGTGTTTCTAGAGCAATGGTCAATGAGACTTGTCAAACTTGCAATAGCAAAAACATACAACAATAAAAAAGAATCATTCAAAAGGTAATATTCCTAATTAAAATGATCTTATAGAATTATATGTATATATTAATACAAATCATTCATTTATTAATATTAATTTTGTTATATTTAGTTTTCATATACCAATATAAAAATAATTTATTACTTTTTTCAAGAAGATTATGAAAATCCCAAAGGATCAACGAGCTAATATGTGAAACATGCCAGTAGGAAAGTCCAAAAAAGTGTACAAGGAGATGGTCAAAGAAATGAATATAATTGCATCACAGGAGGAGTCATCTCAACAAAAACGCGTTTCGAATGTATGTAATCATAATTGACTTTGTACATAAAAAGAATAATAATTTAGCATTAAATATTAATTTTCAAGTATTTTCCTATAGAAATAAACAAAATGGAACTCATTCAACACATAAAACATGATGACAAGGAAGAGGAGGCTTGATATCAAAGTTTGTGAGTAATTGTTAATATTTTATTATAACAACTCAAGGTTTCATTTTTGTATATTTTAATTTGTTTTACAACGACCATCCTTGAATGTCTTCAAACAGGTGTTAACATATAAAGAAAAGCCATCAGAAGAATTGATTGACATTGGGTTAAATATCGGTTGTGAGTATATGTTGGCATATCAAAAATTAATTATAGAATTTGTAAGTATCTATGGTGTTTTACTTCTATGAGTTTATAATTAATATAACAAAAAAACTTTTATATTAACTCTATGATTTATAATGGGGTTTAAAACATGCAGGAAACTAAATATGGAACTACATCAACAAAAGACTTGTTGCAACAGGGCATCACACTCATTTTTGAGACCATGTGTACAATTTACGAGTCACTTCTTGCTATGATACATTATTATTCGATATACATTGATATATATTATTTATTTCAATTTTCATTATTCTAACTGATGTAGATCCACTCATTACACTTTATTTTTATGTTTACAAATAGAACAAGATCAAGAAGACGAAAAAAATTGATGCAATCAACAAAACATTCGTCCAAATAACCCAAGTCATGGAAGTAGCTCGAGCACTGACAATAGTTCTAGTGAAGAGTGATGATCTATTTGGATATCAATGCAACTTGTTTAATTTTTTGAAATAATTATATGTGAAAATCGGACATTTTGTTTAATGTAATGGACATACTATCCCATTGGAAAGACAAGGGCTTGCCAATAATAATCTAATTTTGTATGACAAAGAGCCTCTTATTGATATATAATAAAATACATTTTAATTTATTATATTGTGTTATCCAATGGCGATATGAAATGTTACACCACTGATTAAATATCTGAATGATTAAATATTATATTGAAGAGATGCAAAATATGATAATATAACAAATTAATCCAAACATCATATACAAATGCGTTAATCAAATTTTAATTTATATAAACATTGTTATAAGATATATGTTGATTTTTCGATGAATAACAAATGTTAAAAATTACAACAATTGCACTGTCAAAGATCGATGTTTCCAAAAAAGATAAAATCTCATACAAAAAACCAGTGTGTCTATAACATAAACACACACCGATGGGTTTTGTTATATAAAAGCATTGTGGCATCTTTATTGCATGACTGATGCCTTTTAAGAAAACGACAACATAAGGGCATTTAGTTCTTCAAGCACCAATATTGTTTACAATTAACACCCCGTGCATTGTAATTCTTAAAGCACTAGTGCTTCATAGAACTAACGCCTCGGTCCTACAAAATATTATTTCCAGGCTCGATGCATTATTGAAATTAACATCACCGACTCTTTTATATCCTTAGTTCCTTAGTGCATTTATATAAACCATACACAGTGGTGTTGTGAGCTTAAATAAAAGCACAGAGTTTGCAATATTTTTTCCCTGCCCCGATGATGTTCCTTAAAAGAACTCCCCAGGGCATTTTTTGATATATACGCACTGGGAGAGTATACATTTCAGGCGTCAATGCTATTTGCATTCAACGCCTAAGCGCTTTTAAGTATGTATGCAACCCCAGTGCTTTTATATGTGTAGCGCACGAGTGCTACTTGTTCCATGAAGCAAAAAAAAAAATCCCGCTAAAACCTCTGGTCGCCGAGATTTTTTTCTTTTTTTTTTCTTATTTTAGTTGTGATGAATTTCCATTATAATCTCCGCTAAAATATTTGTTATCGTAAACAGATGTTAACAATGTAAACTTTGAAACGGGAACTATAAACTCAAAATGAGAACTCTGGCCAAAAAACCCCGAAAAAACAAACATTGTTAAAAACGAAAAGTGTGTATACTGGAACGATGATTCTTTTTTTAGGGTCAATTTTGAACATATTTTAAAAATGGCAGTGAAAACGAAATTTTCGTGCAAAAAACAGCTTGAAAACGAAAAAGTGATGATACTGGAATGTTAATTTTTTTTAAGGGTCAATCTTCAACATTTTTAAAAAACTCGAGTAAAACGGAATTTTTATGTGCCAAACAAAGTTGTTTATGAGAAAAAAACACACTAATGTTTTTGGTAGAATAACATTTTTCTTTCCTAAGTATAAATTGAACATGTTCTCAACCATAAAATGCTAGATACAACAGAAATTGAAAATTTTTCAACTATAAAATTAAAAAACTATGATATTATGAACAAATTACATCACTAAATGAATTCAAAAGTCATTATTTGTATATTGAATGAAACATACATTATATCTCTAATTTAATGTTGTATTGTAGATATTCTAAACAATAAAAATTATCATAATTAAGACATATAAACCAACAACATAAAAATGACTCATAACTTCTCATTTAATACCATATGGAAATCAAAAATTTTATTTCAAGATACGATGCATACATCAATTATATAAATTGTCTTAAACAATTATTCAAAATCGCTCATATTTTCTTGCACACCATCAGAATTCACACCTTTAGATAAGTGACTGGATGCTGACGAAGATGTTCCATATTCTTCTCTTTCATCAACTAGTGCCCCATCTAAGTCCACATGCATGCCTACCATTTCAGGTTTCAAAATTCTTCTAGATCTACGACTGGTTTCAGCAGACTCTCATCTCAACACTGTTTTTTCTGGTAACAACCTTTTCATAATCTCTATCGTCTTGAAGTGAAGAGTTTCTCTCTTTGTTAAATTGAAGTCATAAACAAGTATGTCAACATCCTCCAATTTTAATATGTCTGTGTGGCGGCCATTTATATTTGTACCCTTTCATTGTCTCTTTCAGCCATTTTTTTGTCAGCTACCATCTCTGGCTTATACACACCATTGAATAGGTGTGTATTTGTGGCATACCAATGTACTTCAACACCTGTAACATCCTCATTTTCTATAAAGACCTTTATAACTTTAGCAACCCATAATGGATAGCCATTGAAATCTCCATCTGCTAGCACTACAATCATGCAACCCTCCTTAATATCCTGTACTGAACCCCTGTAAAGTTCTTCCATGGCTTCACGTTGTGCACAAGATCTTCTGGAACCAATATACATCTCTCTTTCCTCTGCCTGTGAAGAAAAAATTATTCCTTGAGATTGTTGTTGTTCAACAATGTTTATTTCCTCATGTTCATTCGACACATTTTTGTGACCAAATAAATGGATTTTTCAAAGGTATATCTTCATTTGTTGTTGTTGAAATGATATCACTTTGATTATTGAAAAATGACTCCCACAAAACTAAATCAACAATGTCAAAGTACTCATATGTATATCTAATACATTTTTTTAATTTCTTCTAGGCAATCAGAATAATTTATATCTCTATTTTGTTTGTGTGCATTATGAACTTCACCAACCGATTGCAATAACAATATTTTTGATGCAAATATTGGATGATCTAGAATGAACTTCAAAAATTGCAAACCTGATGATCGTGCCCATTCTACAGTAGTTGAATACTTCTTGCTCCATATTAGTGTTTTCCCATCAATTTTTTTGATACGAAATTGATGTTGGAAGCTAATGCCATTAAGTTGTTCAATGCATTTCCCCTCACCATATGATCCCAAAATAAACCATCACATGTCAACAATTTCTTCCAACACATCAAAAGTAGGCTCTGGCATGTATGATTTCTTAATACATTCAATTAATGATGGCAAGCTCCCAACTTCTTCCTCCTCAATTAGACTGAAAAACGACTAAACATCTAATCAATATGGTCATGAGTGTGCCCAACAAGAAGGAAACCAACCTTTTCTGAAAAATTCTCAATTCAACAAACATGTTTAGATATCCAAAAACAACCTGATTTTTGTTTTCACGGTAAGTGTTGTCCAATTGTAGATACAAAACTTCAGGAAGATTACCATACCAATGAGAAAGCACATCATGAATTATGGTTATGGTCAGATTTACATCATTATGAATATTTGGAGCTGTGAAGTACACCCTTGGCAACGTTTTCCCATTAAATACCATACAACTTACCAAGTGATACTGAATAAAATTTTCCTCCTGTAAATTTTTGGGTGTGCGAACAAAATGTGGTAAAAGTGTTTTCTTCTGGTCCATACCATCAATTATCAAACCCAAATATTTATTTGGATTATCATAACACTTCTTTCAATTCTTGTACAACTTTTTCCTTTCATTTGTTTGTTGTTCACGATGCTCCTGAAGTTCTTTGACAATTGAATCTACACAACATAAAAGAAAGCCATTAAGAAATATGTTTTCATAGTTGATGACTATATAGTTTTAAAAGTTAAAGTTATGAATGCTTACCTCTTTCTGACCCTCACATTTGTCCCTTTTTTATTTAAGAGAAACACATGTACTACAAATCCCCATCCTTGTCTTCTTAGGAATACGGACACTGTTGAGTTCTTTCTTCCATACCTTCACAAAATAGTGATATGTAATAAATCGGGCATGTCCCTCAGCACCTTCTGCATATTCTTTGTATAAGTTGTAGATTTCTCATCTTGAAAAATTATTTGGAATATGTATTGTTTCTCTATTTAACATACACTCTCCATGCTTTGAAAAGAAATCTTTCATCCATGACATTGCAATATTTGATAATGGCCCAAACTGTCTTTTCTGACGTACTTCTGAATAAAATGTGGGGTCCCTTTCCAAATTTTCTTGAATTGTCGAGAGACGAAAATTCTCAATCGAATGAAACATTTTGAAATCTTTTCTACAGATAAATAAAGTCCTAATATGATAATCATAACTTGACAATCTAGATTGCATGCACCCAACTAAATATGAATTTTGCATGCTTTTATTCATTGACAAATATCTCTTCCTGCTCTCTAACGCAAATTTGAAATCCATATGTTTTAAGCAATCTTTTTGGCAGCATTCACTTGAAATGAGAGAACTGATAGAACTTCTTCTCGTCAGATATTATGCTCTACCCCTTGTATAACTAGAACATCTTGCATTGATACGAAAAGGTCTGCTCCTACTCCTTGATACAATATTTCTTGGCAACATCTCCATCATTGGATCATCATTTGTATAAGGATTTTCATCATCATTAAGAGGAATGTTATCCACACTATGATCAGATGTGCTTTTCAAATACTGACTTGGAGGATATTCTTCATCTTCCCCTTCTTCAGTGCTACTGTCATAGTCCTTAGTATTCGGACTGAATGGAAAATTTGACTCGATGTTTATTGGATATGCTTCCTCATGTGCATTGTCAGTGTTGCTCTCATAGTCCATAGAATTAAGAATACGTCGAAAATGTGATTGTTTACTTACTGAAAATGCTACATCCTGTCATTTGTCACTGCTACCTTTATACTCATTAGAATTAGGACTAAGTGCATCATACTGTCCTTCATCACTGCTGCTCTCATAGTCCTTCGAATTAGGACTAAGAGGACACTGTGACACCCCATTCTTTTGAAATTCACCATCACGCTCTTCATCACTATTGCTCTCATAGTCCTTAGAATAGGGACTAAGTGGAAACTGTGACACTCCATTCTTTTGAAATTCATCATCCCGCTCTTCATCATTGTTGCTCTCATAGTCCTTAGAATTAGGACTAAGTGGACACCGTGACACTCCATACTTTTGAAATTCATCATCATGCTTTTTATCACCACTGCTCTCATAGTCCTTAGAATTAGGACTAAGTGGACACTTTGACACTCCATTCTTTTGAAATTCGTTATCACGATCTTCATCACTGCTGCTCTCATAGTCCTTAGAATTAGGACTAAGTGCACACCGTTACACTCCATTCTTTTGAAATTCGGCATCATGCTCTTCAACACTGCTACTCTCATAGTCCTTAGAATTAGGACTAAGTAGACACCGTGTCACTCCATTCTTTTGAACTTCACCATCATGCTCTTCATCATTGTTGCTCTTATAGTCTTTAGAATTAGGACTAAGTGGACACCGTGACACTCCATACTTTTGAAATTTGTCATCAAGCTCATCATCACTACTGCGTTCATAGTCCCTAGAATTAGGACTAAGCGGAATTTGTGACTCTTTATTTATTTGAAATTCTCCATCCCCTCTTTCATCAGTGTTGCTCTCATAGTCCTTAGGATCAGGACTAAGTGGAAAGAATTCCCGCTATATTCATCAATATCAATAGAGTTGTTACGGGATGAACATGTTGATGCTACATAAATCGAAACTTCGTATCAAGACAATCCATCCCTTTCAAATAGAATATGTTGAATGATACAAATAGAGAGTCTCCTAAAGATATTATATAGCTTAGAGAATGAAATTTTCCTTCCAAAAATTTTCCCTCCAAAAAGTTTGTTAGATTTATTTCCCTTCATTATTTTATTCTACAATTTATTGAAAAATGTAAACTAATATTATTTTTATGAAATAAATTCATTAAAGTTAAAATTGTAAACCACAACTTCTACCTAAATTATTTTAATAGTTAAAGTATATATATCTACTAAACAATTGAATTTTATTTTTTTTTTTTTTTTTTATTTTTTTTTTTTTTTTTTTTTTATTTTTTATTTTTTTTTACATTCTAAAACAAATTAATCCCACATTCACCTCGCTGTAAAACAATTCCATAATATTCGCTTTATCATATTTTGCTTCGTTGCCATAAAAAAAATTAACATGTTAAATTTGTTTAAAACAAATTAATCCCACATTAACCGTACGATAAAACATCTCTGTAATTTCACCTATATAATAAATTCCATTTTCACTATTACTCATATCACATCAAGGTTTCTGAGGTTCGTTGAAAGACTTGGAGTGAAGTTGTGGAGCAGCTATATTGCTATCAACAACATACTCAACGAAAAATTCTTGCAATTGAAAGGTTAGTTAAATTTTTTTCCTTGACAGTTTTCATCTTATATAAATTAATGAAGTAGTTCTTCTTCTTCTTCTTCTTCTTCTTTTATTAGACAAATTAACCAATATGTCTGTCATGAGCATGGTGGGTCGGGTAAAACTCACGATGGCAGCGCACCTCGCGCCACCCTGGCGGCCCGCCCGCCTGCTCGGGGTGGCTATTGGGTGATTCCGAGAATTGCCCAGAAGCCACCACGAGTGGGCTGCCAGGGTGGCGTGAGTGGGGCTGCGACACCCCCACCCCGTGCCACCCCAGCGGCCCAGTCACCCGCTCGCCCAGGGTGGCTGTTGGGCGATTCCCGAAATCGCCCAACAGCCACCATGGGCGAGCAGGCGAGCCGCCGGGGTGGCACAGAGTGGGGTGTCGCAAATCCCCTAGCCACCCTCGAGGGGCGGGGTGGTGTTGCGGTGCCTTCCCCACACCACCACAACGGCCCCCTCGCCCCCCGGGGGTGGCTGAGCGATTCTCGGAATCACCTAGCTAGTCCCGGGGGCGAGCGGGTCGCCTGGGTGGCGCGGGTGGGGCTGTGGCACCCACCTCGTGCCACCCCTGGCAACCGCCCACCCACCCATAGGAATCGCCCAACCCCGCGGGTGGGTGGGCGAGCCACCGGGTGGCGCGGGGTGGGACACGGTCCGTCCGCTCATTGGGTTGGGTGATTACGGGAATCGCCCAACCCCACGGGAGGGCTAGTGGGCCACCGAGGTGACACGGGAATCACCTAACCCCTGCGAGGTGGTGGGCGAGCCGATGTTGGGCTGCTGCAGCCCCACCCTGCGCCACCATGGTGGCCTGCCCATCCACCCGCGAGGGTTGGGTGATTCTTCGAATCATCCGCCACCCCACAGACGGGCGGGCCAGTGGGGTGGTGCCGGGGGGCTTCTACCATTTCTCCTAATATTGATTTCTTTCTCCGTCTTCAATCTACCCCTCAAGGGGGACGCTGAGGGTAGATTGAAGACGGAGAAGGAGATCAATATCAGGAGAAATGGTAGAAGTTGTTGCCGCAACCCCCCGTACCACCCTGGCGGCTACCCCGTGGGCTGGCACGGGGGGAGGCTGTGGCAACAACTCCTACCATTTCTCGCCCCATTGATCTCCTTCTCCGTCTTCAATCCACCCCTCGACCTCCCCCTTGAGGGGTAGATTGGAGACGGAGAAGGAGATCAATGTGGAGAGCAATGGTAGAAGTTGTTACCACAATCTCTCCCCGCGCTACCTCGGCGGCCCGCCCGCCCGCGAGGTGGTGGACCATTTTCTTAGTGCTAAGATTTTTTTAATTTCAATTATCTGATTATACAAATTAAAAATTTATGATATATTTTCATCGTTAATTTAAGTTAGTATGTTTTCGTTATTTACTTATTTATGTGTTTTTATTTTTTAGGAAAATGGCATCAAAGAAGATTTATGTGAATCTTTCTAAACCAAACACTTTTAAAGGCGCATCTTCAAAAAACATTGGTGAACGAACTCCACCTGAGCTCATGGCTACAAATCTTTCAAGTACGTCAAACGATAAAAAGATGATTTCATACTGGAAGAATTCAAAAGAAGTGAAATGTCCATCAAGAATCTGGTATGTGAAAGAAAGAGAGAGCCAAAATGTGAATATATATTTATATATTGATGTACCGAATGATAATGGAATTTATGAGGTGATGGGCATAGATATGTGTTTGGTATTGGACACTGAAGTTGTTTACATACTTGTTTGGTCAATTTAGTGTGAACTAAATTGTTATTTATAATGTCAACCCGGGGTTCGTAAACTGACGAAGTGAGGTGTACTATATGTACTTAGATAACCATTTCCTTAGGCTTTTGTCGTTTTAAGCTTTTTAGTTTGTTTTTGGATTTTATTTTTTTTTAATGTGTGGTGATGAAAGTGAAGTGTGAAGTGTGTGGAGTGTAAATGGTGATGATTTCTAAACTTGAAAAATGCTCAAAAGAAAGCTTTACAGTAACTGAAATGAAATCAATTCTTAAGAGAAAACAAAATGCATCAAAAAGCGAACTAATGGCAATGGCCTAGTATCCTTGCTGCTGAAAATGAAAAGGAAGCAAAAACTTGAAAAACAACTCAAACTTAAAGTAAAGCAGCTAATTCACACTACTTGAGCTTTTTAGATCCTTTGCCCCTTGGCTCAATCTACCTTGGGGAAGTAATCATGAGCATAACAAGAAATATGATATTTAACTGTTTAAGAAAATAAAT
>APFE031667438.1:60805-81727 GCA_000404065.3 Pinus taeda
AAACTTCGATATATGCTTGGAGTTCAGGAAGTGGTCACTAAGGGGGGATAGGCTCTAGTGCCTCCTTCCTTCTCCTATAGGCTCTAGTGCCTCCTTCCTTCTCCTATTGTGTCATATTTGTAAATCCTTCAATCCTATCCCAAGTTGTTCTTAAGGGGGGATGTTAGGATATTCCGACACATAGTAATAGTTAAGTTCAACTTGGTCTAGTATAGAGTTAGGTTAGCGTTAGGTAAAGTGTGTTTCTTTACCGTTGTACATTTTGTAACTTACAATCCGACGGTCACGATATGTAGTGATCCGACGGTTCATTCTCTCCTCGGTATTACCGACACTTGATCCGTGGCTTGACACCCGATTGGTCCATGAATTCTATTTAAAGCGCATGGAGGGTCATCTGTAGGTTAACCGTGCATGAGAGAAGCTTATGTAAATTTTCATTCTTTTATTAATAAATTGCCTGTAGTAGCCACGTTGGCGCAGGCCGTGGACTGTTTCCCTCTCTGAGGGTTTTAACCACGTCAAAATATTGGTGTATTGATCTGTGATCTGTTTGTGAGCGGTGTCCTTCTGGTGTTCTGTCTGAGGAACTTACCCTGTAAATTCCTACAACCGTGCTATCGACCGCAGTGGAACTGTGTTCATGTGAGCGAATAATGGAGCTAACAACTACGGGTAAGCAAGTTGTCAGAGGTTAGAGATAACGGCATCATCAAACCACAACAGATCTGTGAACATGTGAGCAGGTGTAAATGCTGGAGGTTATAGTTAATGGTGGTAGATAAAATCGCAGAGTGAATCCGTAATAATTGTTGATAGCTGTCACATTGAAACCACCAAAGATTACCATTAACAGAACTGTCAGAGGTGACCTGCATCAGTGTCCATCTGTGGTTAGCCTACATCCTAGTCACATGACAACTATTTGTTCAGCATGCTGGGTTGTTGACCGCCAACAGTTCGGAGGGATAAACTATGGTATTTTGGGTTATTATTTGTTTGTATACAATTTCTTATTCCACCTCCATGTAAACCTATCACTATGTGTCATTTCATGACTAGACCAAGGGATATGAACCCAAATTTTAGCCATTTCATGCCAATATTGGGCATAAGGAGTTAGGATGCATCTGAGACCTTGTAAATGCAAACTTGGGCTCGTTGAAGAGAATAGAGTGATTTTGAGTTTTGTGTGCAGATTTTGGAGGATATAGGTTGTTTTTTATTCAGTGTAATAGGAGCATTGGGAGTCAGAATTGGGAACCGAGATAGGTGTTGGAAAGATATTTAAGAGAGACTTCTTATGACAGTGACCATAATTGTGTGCGTGTTAAAATATGATGTTCTATTAATTAAGTGGCTCTCGAGGTGAGATACCTGGAGAGTGCCCAAGCACTTCACACACACATTGTCTTTAATCAGGAGAACAACCTATTACATATAGGCTTTCACACTAACAAGGTGGTTTCAACTACTCCCTAGATAGTAGGATCTGAGGTCTAATATTAGAGTCTCAATCCTATCCTTAAAATAATTAACTATAACTTTCTCCATTAATTTTGGCACTCCCCTTTAATGGAGAAAGGGTACTAAAAAAATAGCATATACCTGCTGGTCTAGTCTCAACTAGGCTTACAATTAAAACATGAAAAAAAATTGGTAACAAAGTTTTCATTTTAGTCTTCTTGCAGCAGAGCCCATACTTGTTCATCTTGAGTTGAGGCTTCATCTTTACTTTCCTCGCCATGAGGTAGTGATATTCCTTCACCTCATTTCTTCCCCATTGATGGAAATTTTGAATTATTATTCTCGCCCTTCTCAAGATTATCATAGGCTAGATAGGAGAATTTTCCCTTTCACTATTTCTAGTGTCAACCATCTAAAAGTCAGCTATGATGTCTTCATCATTCATTGATGTAAAATCTGCACACACATAAATATTAATGAGATCATCACAGTTTAAATTCTCTCCAACGTTGTCTTCTTCTACCACATCTTTGCAATCAGCTTCATGAGGCTCGTCCCACTAATCTTCAACAATTTGTTCCTCTTTACACCCTTCCTGAAGATTAGCTCGTGTGTCTTCAATCTCAGGATCTTACACAATAAATTGTGCCTCTTGATTCTTGTGGTCATCAACAAAACCACATTGTTTTTCTGAAATTTCTTTTGACTCGAACATACTGCCCATGCCAATGCTTCCAAATGCCCACATGAGAAAATCATCATCATCAGAATAAAAAATATCTAAAAATATAGACATGTTGTTAAAGTCTAGCTTATCTCGCTTTGAGATTCTTTTTGGGCTCCACACGGTCCTCTAACAAGCTCCAACAACCCGATTACCACGCAGGCAGGAAACTTCTCCCTTTGGCAGATCTTCAACTCTAGAACCTTGTAGATTGTGGCTTCTGTGCCACGTAGGTATTAGTGCCCTCGGCTCTGGCAACGAGCAATAAAATCACCTCTCATATGATGGAAATGTTCTCAATATCTAATTATGATGCACATATTTCTGAAGATGGGTTCAAAAAAAAAAAACATTTTTTGTGGCATATAATAATTTACAAGAAAATTTACCCAATTGATTTTGGGATCTCCACGACCTACAACTTGAGTTTCTCAAACAATTAAATTTCCAGGACAAATCTGTTAAATGATTGTCTGGAACATGAAGCTCTGGAACACGCCTAAAAAACACGTTGCCTCCACGTAGATTTCTTGCTCCACCGACTTCACTGGGAATCTTCTTTATTGGAGATGTTACTGCTGCAACAACATGAGAATGTACCAAACTCATGAATAATCGAGATCCGTCCAAACAGCCAATTCAGCCTCCTCACCAATAGCGCCCTTCAGCCTATATTAGTCTTACTTCTTTCTTAACGGTTAAAGACGAATCTGAAGGGAAAGCACACCACCTCAATCCACACCACAGCTGCAGATCTCAATGGCCATATTGAGCAGGCACCCTCACTCCAGTGGAAACCTCCACGCAAGAAATACGATGCATAAAACTCAACCAAACAGCAGCACCTCCGGGCAGATGGCATAGCCACACCATGCCTCCACTGCACCAAATCCTCCAATGATCTTCATGCCACTACCGCAATGCCTGCACACACGACCTTCAACTCAGTCACAGTAAATCCACCACCACAGACCTCGCACATCACCTCGTACGGACCAGATCCGCTGCTCTCTATTAAGTTGTGTGGATCCACCAAAAAACAATGGCTTAGATAGATCTTTGAAGCCACTCTTGGTTGATTCAAATATGTGCAGCTTGATCTGCTAACATCATCAAGATTGACCAGCAGATGAGCAGATCCGACAGTCTCGCAGTACACCAGCAGCTTCGGCTCCATTGTTCAGCATAGAAAAGCACATTTCTTGAGCCAAAAAAGAGCATTGATCAAGTAGAGAAATATTTTCTCCAGATTGTTTCCATCCTCCTCACCAAGCCTTGCCTCTGCCTAACCAGTCCATGCTTGGTGCAACAGTGGGGGATCTTGGCAAGTGCCAAGTGAAATAAACAAAACATGGTCTATTTTTCTTTCAACTTAACATTGATGTGTCTTAGCACCATGGACTTGCGAAGACTCGACGTGATTAGCCCTCCAATCCAAGCGAAAATTTCACCTCATTTGCACTCTTCACTCAGCTTACAGGATTAACAACTTGAATCTCTGATACCATGTTAAAATCTAATGTTTTATTAATTAAGTAGCTCTCCAGGTGAGATACCTGGAGAGTGCCCAAGCACTTCACACACACACACATTGTCTTTAATCAGGAGAACAACCTAGTACATATAAGCTTTCACACTAACAGGGTGTTTTCAACCACTCCCTAGATATTAGGATCTGAGGTCATAATCAGTTTGGTTAATTTGTTGTGTAATCGACCTCTTCATATTCAATCCTAATAAAGTGGTCGCCCATCTTGAAATCGAACCCAGAGACATAGTCCATCAGGGACGAACTCTGTAATCAATATTGTTGTCTAGTATCACTATGTTTTTGTTGTTTTTCACTTCTTTTTACATCTTTCTTATGTTTCAATTCTATCATCAATTCATTCCTTTTCAAGCAGTTCTCACAGTTAAAGCACTTTAAGTTAACATTCAGTTCAGTGATAGAAATAATCAATTCTACTTCATTTTAACATATGATCATTTCAGATCATCCACCCTCAAAACTCGCTTTTGGTAGAGTTGCACTCATCTCCCACTATTGGGCATGCAAGCTTTCAGAAGGCTTATGCTCACACTCATCATTCTTTCTTTTGGACAAGCATGAAGAATGACATTCTTACCTTTGTAGCTAAATGTGATGTGTGTCAACACCACAAAGGAGAAACAATCAAGTCACTGGGAACCTTATAACCATTGCCAATCCTTGCCTCCATCTGGATGGATGTTTCTATGGATTTCATTGCTGGTCTACCAAATTCGAGCAAAAAATCAGTCATCATGGTGGTTGTGGACAAACTTTATAAATATGCTTATTATTGCACTCTACCCTACCCATTTACCCCCACTTTGGTGGCTCAAGCTTTCATGGACCAGATCTTCAAACTGCATGGCATGCCAACTTCCATTGTGTCTCATCGTGACCTGACTTTAACCAACAAATTTTGGAAAGAACTTTTCAAGCTACAAGGCACCCAACTCCAACTAAGTATTGCTTATCATCCCCAAATTGATGGTTAAACTGAAGCAGTCAACAAATGTTTGGAGACATACCTAAGGTGCTTCACTTCAGAAAAGCAACATTAATGGGTACAATGGCTACCTTTAGCTAAATGGTGGTATAATACTAACTATCATGAAGCCACCAAGATGACGCCATATGAAGTAGTGTATGGCCAAATCCCACCTTCACCTATTTATTATATTCATGGATGCTCTAAGGTGCAATCAATTTATCAACTCCTACAAAACTGTGCCGCCATGATAACTTGTCTCAAAGATAGTCTCCATCAAGCTCAGAATCGAATGAAGCAAAAGGCATACCAGCATCATTCAAAGTGCAGATTTCAAGAAGGCTATCAGGTTTTCCTATGGCTACAACCATATAAGCAAACATCGCTCAAAGAAAAGGGCTTCCAGAAATTAGCTCCCAAATTCTACAGACCTTATCAAATAATTCAGTGCATTGGAGCAGTAGCCTACAAGCTGGCCTTTCCACCAACTTCAAAAATCCATCCAGTATTCCATGTATCATGCCTCTAGAAAGTGGTGGGGAACAATTGCAGAATTTAAACCAATCTACCCGAATTGGATGAGAAAGGTTCACTTTGGCTCCAACCTAAACAAGTCCTCAATATTCGTGAAAGATATTTGTGCAGTCGCACGATCAAGGAAGTCCTTGTCAAGTGGAAAGACACCTCTCCAAAAGATGCGACCTGGGAACTCGCCACTATTATTTAGCAGTTTTCGCAGCTTCGGCCTTGAGGACAAGGCTTATTTTGATGGGGGAGGGGGGAGGGCATGTTAGGGTCCAACCCTAACCCCTTTATTTATGTAATAAACCCAATAGGATCAATTCATAGTCATAGTTAGTTAAAGAGTCAATAAAGCCTGTATTAATAA
The DNA here is from genome assembly GCA_000404065.3 of Pinus taeda. Classification (NCBI taxonomy): domain Eukaryota; kingdom Viridiplantae; phylum Streptophyta; class Pinopsida; order Pinales; family Pinaceae; genus Pinus; species Pinus taeda. Next base: position 66,402 of record APFE031667438.1, read on the forward strand.
TTGTAAGTGGTTGACTCGCATTTAAGAAAGGGACCATAGTTAGTTGCAAACGGGCCATGGTATTAGATATATGGTATTGAGAGAACCATGGTAATGGCCCATGGTATTGTATGTATGAATCCTATATAGAGGCTAGAGACTCCCCATTGAGAAATATCGAGTCTTATTTTGTAATCGAGCTCTTCTCTGCTAGAGGTTGCCCCCTTGAAGAGGAAAGTGAACATTGCTTTCATCTTTGAATAATAAAATACTTGTTATTTTTCTCATTTTATTCTATTTTCTAGGTTTTATTTCTTCGCATGTTTGGTATTCTGTAATTTCTCGCAGGTCAAGAGCATAACAATATATTTTTTCATCTTTATTTTTCAATTCTTCCCTTGAATCATCCTTTATCCCATTTCCCTTGTTCCTATTTCCTTATTTTAATTGTTCAATTTCCTTAATGAGTGCTTCATTAAGGTTTTATATCGTAGATAGCTCGTCACCCTTCTTCTTGATCTCATATTTAGCTTGTTTCAATTCATCTTCAATTTTATTCATATCCTCCATTTTTGTATCCTTGATCCATTTAGTCAATAATTTTTTTTCAAATACCCCATGTGTTGTTCAATTCAATATCATTTTCAATACTTATCCACCACTTCAATGCTTCAAGATGAAAATAATTTATTTTCTTTGAAGGACTCATACTATTTTCCTTTACCATCCTAGTCATTCCATGGGATCGATTTCATCCTTATCTTGATCTCCATTGTATTAGGTAGTTCCATTACTTCTTATTTCATGTCTTCCAAAACCATGCTCTAGAGTTTGTTATTGTAGCTGATATTTCTTCTAATGTATCTATGCAATTTCAACCTTTCTAAGACTAAAATTTTGACATGTAGTACATTGATATTTCCTATTTTCAATCCTACGGGCTATATAAAAATTTGATCATCCAAGTCAAATTTATGGTGACATTTCAAAAACTTAATCATTTATGGCTTATTTCCTAGAGTGAACTTGTACAACATTCAACATGTCCAATTTTTTAAATTTGATTATATATTTTTTGCTTGAGATACCTCAAGATGTTTCCTCAGAACCCTAAAAAATTTACAGTCTAATATTCTTACGTGAAAAAGTTACAATGAAAAGACCAATATGACTTGTTCAAGATTGATTTTAGAACCATTCACAATCCCTAACTCATATAAGGTACATCTCCAAATTTGTGGTGAAGTAGATTCTAAAATGTTTACTAGACATATTTGGAGATTTTTCTCAATGTTTGTTAAAAAATTTATAATTTGAAGCTTCCTAGAAAGAAAAAATGTATTGAAAATTTGTTTGAGACTAATTTTAGTACCATTCATAAACCTTAATTTCCACAAGTTCTATATCCAAAATTATAGAGGAATAAAATCTAAAACTTTTACCAAATATACCTTGCAATGTCTTCTCAACCTTATAAAAAAATATTGGTTTGAATTAGTCCCCAAAAAATGTTATAGAGAAAACTTCATGATCATTAGTTTTCAATTTATTTGAGGAAAAGTCACAAACCCTACATTCTGTTGAGGCAATTTAATTATCTATCATTTAATTGTCAACCTGGGGGTTTTGTAAAACTTGCGAAGCATGCATGCACTATATATGCTAGAAATTAACTTTCAATTTAGATCAATCTAACTACGAAACCAAACAATGAAAAACCAAATAGCACTCAATTAAAATGAAATTATAGTACAATTATAGTATGATGCGCAGAATTGAAATCTTAATCTTTCAATCTTGCAGAAACTAAAAAGCACACTGCTCTTTCAGAAATGAAAGAAAAAACGATCATTCTTAACTTCTCACGCAAGAAAAGATGTGAAAGCAAATAAAAACAAATGCTCTTAACTTCTAGTTAGAAAGAAAATAATAACAATCACTCTTAGCCTCTCACATAGGAAAAGATATGAAAAAAATAAAAACAAATGCTCTTAACTTCTAGGTAGAAAGCAAATAAAAAGAATCACTCTTAACCTCTCACACATGAAAAGATATGAAAGAAAATAAAAACAAATGCTCTTAACTTCTAGGTAGAAAGCAGATAAAAACAATCACTCTTAACCTCTCACATAGGAAAAGATATGAGAGCATATAAAAACAATAACTCTTAACCTCTCACACAGGAAAAGATATGAAAGCAATAAATATTAATCTATGAAATAAATAAATCTTAATCTATGAAAAACAATAAATATCACACATTGTAGGTGGTCAATCCAAAAGCATGAGAGATGGCAGGTTGAGAGGCTCCAAATGCAAGCATAACCAAATCAAGGTGAACATCACTCATGATCATGGAGCCAAATCCAAATTCTATATTCAAAACATTAGCATTCCCCCAACTTTACACATGTCTTTCAAAGGAGAAGGCTTTCCTATTTATACAAAAACATAAGAAGCTACCTCATTAATGGAGGTCCATTATTCTCTCCCTAGATCCCTAGAAAATCCCATTAAGTTAAAACTCAAATAGGTAATGATGAGACACATATCCTCTTTTACCTTTATCCAAATCTTCTTCCATATCTTGAAGATAATTCGAATTTGAGTATTGGAGGCCACATAAGGGTGCCTTGGAAGCTTCCAAATGACCTACACATGTCATGAAACTCAAGAGACTTTTAATTATTAGCAATTTTATGTCATTTTTCTAAAATTTAACCATTTAGTTCACTTATAATACTAGAAATCATTAATTTTTCGAAAACACAAAGGTAACACATATAATTGTGAAAATGGAGGCTAATGAAAGGTTATATGGTCATGGAGTTGTGACATGTGAGTGAAATGGTGGTGATAAAGGTGAAAGTGGATGACATTTTCAATACATTTTGGAGACTCTACATTCCCCCCAATTGATGTTATTGCATGTCCTCATGCAATCTACTGCATTTCTTAATCATGATTTTCTTTTGAATGAGCTTGGCTTATATCATATGTCCTTAAACTTTGCATCTGATAGTATTTGACAATTTTATTTCATTTTGCAAAGTATTCCTTGTCATACATTGAATTGCAACATGTTTGGTTGGTTCTTGTGTGACAACCAAATCTTAATTGGTATTGGTTCTTGTGTTTCAATACCTTGTTTCTTTTTGTTGCAGTAAGATTCATTGAACATGTTTAAGAATGCATAAATCAGCCATATAATACGTTCATCATTTAGAAATTTATTTGCAAATCACATAACTTTTGAACCATAATGCAATCATAATTGATTACAAGTATGTTAGGATGAAATGAAGTGAAATGGAATGAAGTGATATGGATGTGATAATAGATGGATGTCCCCTCCCCCCCAACTAAAGGTGTTTACAGTTTTTTTCAAATGAGAAAGGAAATATGGTGAAGTATTTTCCAAAAATTATAATTTTAGTATTCAAGGACTTTTATGATTAAAAGCTAGAAAAGAACATACCTTTACTTACCTAGGAAGTGGACAAACTGTGAATATGTAGAGAATTTATAGCTGTTGCTGGATCATGGAATAGAATGTAGAATTTCATCTTCTTCTTGGTTGCATAAATAGTGGATGAGGTGGTGAAAGTGGATTCTTTATTGCTGGTGCTAAATCTATTGTATCTGCTACAAAATGATGAATGAAATAGTATTCACCTACTACAAAACCCGATGGTACAATTCTAGTGATGTGAATGAATGTGTCGTTGTCGAGCATGAAGAGAAGTCATTGGATTACCGTCCATTGATGAATGTCGTTAACTAATGCGAGGCAAACTCACCATTGATATCAACAAGTGCCAATGTACCTAAGTACATATTGCAAAGTGCGAATAGATGAGCTGATGTCGAGCCACTTGCAAGATCCAACGATGAACAGACATTGATGTATTCCCATGATTGTTAGCGAGAGAACTTGTCATTGATGCATACAAGCCTCAAGGTACTAATAAGGACTCTATCCCTGAACCTAGATAATGGGCTGATGTCAATAGGCCAGGACTTGTTAGAAGGGAGGCCTTAAGGAATCCTCCATCATCTAACGCGAGTATGAAATGATGATTTTGGAAGGACTATAAATGAATTTTTTTTGCAATGTATCAAGTTTATTTAATGGAAAGGAAAATGACAAGAGGGTAAATAAGTGAACAGAAAGAAAATGACAAATCAGCATGTAAGCGAGCTGAATGTCTCTATTAATGGGTTAATGAATGGAAATTATGGAAAATGTGAATGGAAAATGTAAAGGAAACATGCGACACTTGTAAGGAAAATGGTGATGACAATGCTTAGTGAAAAATGCTTGGAAAACTTGTGAGTTTGGAGAGGAAAAAATGATGGCATTTATGGATGATAGAAATGGATTTAACTGGTTCATGCCTATTGAAATTCACCGTAGAAAACCAATCATGCACAAACTTGCCTTCTTCAATTCTCTGATTGTCCTAGAACCTGAAAATTAACATGGCACTAACATTGCAATAAAACGTAAGTGTGTTCAAAGAGAAGTGATCAATTTCTTTTTGATACATACAAAAAAAATTGCATAATTAATAGGTTCATGATGTGTCTTCGTTTCAAATGGTTAATCCAATTTCACAATTGCAATAATAAATCCAATTTCTAAAAAAAAACAATTTCCTCAATTTATGTTTGAATCCTAGCACTTCATAAAGAAATTTTATTTGTGAATGCTTAATGATTCCTGCAAAACAATCTTCAATAAAAAAAAATTCATCAATCAACCCTGCAGATAAACTGCCTTTAAAGTTCTTATTTTTCTGTGCATTATGCTAAACATAACATTAGACAAATCCAATGATAAATTGTAAGCATGATTTTGACAATGTAAAAACTCAACCTTAACAAAATTTGATTTGTACTTAAGTTTATTTAAGGTGAGTTTATTGTGCCTTTATTCGATTGATTTTTGTCTCTCTTTTTTTTTCTATTTGTTGCTTCAACAAGTGTCTTTAAGTGGATCATCACAACATTTTTTTTTCAATTTTCTTCAATCATGCAATTAATTTCAAAAAAAAAAATAGACAATTTTCCATGAAAATTTCCTTAAAAACAATAAAACTAATAAAAAATTTACAAAATTAAAAAGTGAAATATACAAACAAAACATTAAATGCACTAATAATAAAACATAACATATCATAAACATAACATTAAAACATAACATACATAACATCAAAATTAAAGCATATAAAATATATAACATTAAAATATAAACTAAAAAAGACATAACATTACACATAAAATATTAAAACAGATCAAATAAAAATAAATTGTAACATATAACATAAATATATACATTAAAAACAAAACAAAACATATAAATGACAAAGAGGAAATTTATAAACAAATAAAACAAATAATATTAAAAATCAAACACTCCATTATAAAACATAGCGTAAAAAAACAAAACATAAAATATATTATAAAAACATTAAAAGGAACAACATTCAAACAAATTGACATCAAAATATGAATACATAAAGAAAACAACATAACATCAAAACAATACATACACGACGCAATATAAAAATGAATTTTTCCATGTTTAAAATGAAAAGTCAAAACGCGTGAAAGAAACAAAAGGTGTGAAATGTTGAAGCATGTGAAAAAGCGCGGTCATTGCTAGAGTTCAATTCCTTTCGCAGTATAGCTTGGAGGTATTAAGGTGTTTGTGCATCGACGGAAGGAATTCACAATTGGGCTCCTAGATGAAGTCTAGAAGTGTTCAACCATCAAACCTATCAGCCTTTAAATCCTTTATTCTTTCAACATTGGGATTCATTAACAACACACAACCTTGGCATTCAAATATTTTCTTTCTATCAGCTTAAGTTTTTTAAATTCATCGCAAATAAATAACACTGAAATATGTTCTGGACAAGAACTCAAAAATCCAACTCTTTCTGCTTAATTTTCATCCAAACACACAGAAACCAAAAATAAAATAAAAAATCGCAGAGGAGAATTTACCATGCAAAAAGCTGTTGCGCTGGACAAGAAAGGATCATGGATCGATGGATGGCTTCTTGTTTAAAGATTGCAATGAAGCATACATTTATCCAACCACTATAGAGGATCTTTTCTAGGCTCTGTCAACACTGAAGTATACTTTCGAGTAGTGGATCCCTCTTCATCATCCAGAGATCTTGAAAATTCACAGTCCTCCATGCCTCGAACTAGGGAGTTTTCATCATCGAATTTATTGTGACCGACAAGGAAATTCCAGCTAAAAGGGATCAAACCGTGATTTCTGCCCCATGATCTCAACAAATCGATAATGATGCCAACAAATTGCTAAAAAGAAGTTGTGATGGTTGTTTTTTTTATCCAAGTTTGTACCCTTGGATGTTTAAAACAGTAGCCACACCAAGCTCCCATCACCATGAAGATCTCCACAAGTTCTGGAGCTCTCAATAAATAACTCTCGATAAATAGGTGTGATTTCCTTTGGCTTCCAGCAATCTTGATGCTTCAATTCCTTTCCAAGTTGCAGGAATTGTTGCATATAAAATTTCACTCCCATTGCTACATGTTAAAGCATCAAATTCATAAGGTAGTATATTTCCATAGTTCCATCAACTATCAACGCATTTGATAGCAAAAGACCTGCAAATCTTGCTATTATTGCATCACAACACTCAACTTTGATTATCTTCTGAATGATTTCCAACATACGGGAAGATACTTTACCATTGTCATCGTAGCAATACATAGCAAAAAGCTTCCTCTTCTCTTCAGATCAAGGCTAATTGTGATCATGCTAGGCCTAAAATCAAAGTTCCTTTTAATTAGCTCTAGATATCGGCTACGAAGTTCCCTATGAATTACCCTCAGATGCACTGTCCCAGATTTAAAGAGTACACCTTTGGATTATAAATCCTTGAAGTGTGACTATATCATTGAAGTAAGATCTAAAGTAATTTCCTCCTGACAAATACCCATCAATGAAGTGGATCTACCTCCTGTAGATCACGGTTGCAACTGCCTCTCTGCACTAATCAAAAACCGTTTTTTCTCACGCAATTTTCCAAATAAGGCTCGAGTGAACCTCGAATATCTCCCAATCGGTTACGAATTTGAGAAAATTGTTCCTAGGTTTTATAATTGACACTGTTCTAAGAAAACCCCACGTTTTAGTTTTTAGAAATTTGTTTTCATTTGGCCAAAAATTATGTTTTAAAACTGATGTTTCTAAGTTGCTACACATTTCCTCTATAAGTATTGCACACGGGATTTCTTCTAGAACGACTACTAGATCTGGAGATTTGGCATGAAATGAATACTCCTAAATAGCTGAAAAAGGTGGCATCCCCAATCTATTCCTTCCTGATCAATCTATCAGTAGGATGCCAACAATTGTGCCCAATGCATTCACACAACAACAACTAATGACAACGATAAAGCTATCCTATGAGAGGCAAATCCTGCTAGCTCCATGATACATGGACTCGATAAGATGACAAAATTGTTCAATAATCAAGGGCTTCCTTTTTGGCTGAGGTTCATGTTGAAGGATCTGATTGATCTAAGAAATAATGGATGGCGACAAAGGAGGAAAGTTGAGGGCTCCAAGAAAATAGAGTAAGTGCATTGGAATATTGTGCAAGAATTACATGCACAGGGAGCCCACTCTCGAGGGACCAATATGGATCATTTGTGTTAGAGACTTATGATACCTAGATTTAAAAATCGGTCTATGCCAATCCCTTCAACGCAGAGGTTTTGATGATGGATGCGGAATCAAATCAGGCTCGACTGCAGAAATGAGTCGTCTCTGTAGCTCCTAAAAAAAGAATAGATATGCAGCAATTTGAAGCAAGATTTATATATGATTTTTTTTTATGAATTTGGATTTTGATTTTTAAGCTAATGCATTTGAATTTTTTCTTTGCAGGTCACATGAGAGCTTAAATTGTCAATTTGTCAATTCTCTTAAGAAAACAAATTGATAATTTTTATTAAAATTTTACATTTCCCTTATTCAAAAACATGATTTTTTTTTTTTAATTGAAAATCTAACATGACTTTTTTTATTATCAAAACATGATTTTTTTTTATTGTTGGAAAATGAAGAAATACAAGAAATAAATATAAATATAAATATTTTAAAGTCTAAAAAATAAAAAAAAAATGCAATCAAGAAACTTAAAAAATGCAATTAAGCTTGATTTTATTTTTCCTATTTAATCCTACCTGAAAAAAAATTATCTCTATTTTTAAGTATATGAATGTTTCCAGTGGAGCCATTTATGGATTAGACTTTCTAGAACGTTCATATCCAAATTTGCAAAATGTACCTGATTGTGCATGAGGACATGAAAAATCATTTTAACCTTTAGATTTGTCACAAATATATCTTGAAGAACAGATGAATGTTGTGGCGCAATCATGTTTCGATACCATTCCTCAATGTAGTCTTTGTGCTCCAAAATATTCATTCTAGATCCTTTGCCCATAAATGATTAGTATCAATTTTTTTATATATATATATTTGATAAAAATGATATGAAACTAAATGATTTATGCATCTACATGATTTAATCATGCACCTAGGAAAAATTTGAAAAATAATATGAACTCTAGACCAAAAGCTAGTTCCTATGCACACTTCCCTGGCAACGGCGCCAAAATGTTGAGGCAAGTTAATTACCTATCATTTAATTGTCAACCCGGGGGTTTCGTAAAACTTGCAAAGCATGCGTACACTATATATGCTAGAAAATAACTTTCAATTTAGATCAATCTAACTACGAAACCAAATAATGAAAAACCAAATTCACCTATTCTAATTCAGCGCTCAATTCAAATGAAATTATAGTACAATTATAGTACAGCGTGCGGAATTGAAATCTTAATCTTTCAATCTTGCAAAAACTGAAAAGCACACCACTCTTTCAGAAATGAAAGCAAAAACAATCATTCTTAACCTCTCACATAGGAAAAAATATGAAAGAAAATAAAAACAAATGTTCTTAACTTCTAGGTAGAAAGCAAATAAAAATAATCACTCTTAACCTCTCACACAGGAAAAGCTATGAAAGAAAATAAAAGCAAATGCTCTTAACTTCTAGGTAGAAAGCAAATAAAAAGAATCACTCAACCTCTCACACAGGAAAAGATATGAAAGCAAATAAAAACAAATGCTCTTAACTCCTAGGTAGAAAGTAGATAAAGACAATCACTCTTAACCTCTCACATGGGAAAGATATGAAAGTAAATAAAAACAATCACTCTTAACCTCTCACACAGGAAAAGATATGAAAGCAAGAAATCTTAATCTATGAAATAAATAAATCTTAATCTATGAAAAATAATAAATCTCACACATTGTAGGTGGCCAATCCAAAAGCATGAGAGATGGCAAGTTGAGATGCTCAAAATGCAAGCATAACCAAATCAAAGTGAACATCACTCATGAGCATGGAGCCAAATCCAAATTCTATATTCAAAACATGAACATTTCCCCAACTTTACACTTGCCTTTCAAAGGAGAAGGCTCTCCTATTTATACAAAAACATAAGAAGCTACCTCACTAATGGAGGTCCATTATTCTCTCCCTAGATCCCTAGAAAATCTCATAGAGTTACAACTCAAATAGTTAATGATGAGACACATATCCTCTTTGACTTTTATCCAAATTTTCTTCCATAACTTGAAGATAATTCTAATTTGAGTATTGGAGGCCACATAAGGGTGCCTTGGAAGCTTCCAAATGACCTACACATGTCATGAAACTCAAGCCACTTTTAAGTATTAGCAAGTATATGTCATTTTTCTAAATTTTAACCATTTAATTCACTTATAATACCAGAAATCATTAAATTTTGGAAAACACAAAGGTAACCCATATAATTATGAAAATGGAGGCTAATAAAAGGCTATATGGTCATGGAGTTGTGACATGTGAGTGAAGTGGTGGTGATAAGGGTGAAATTCGATGATATGTTGAATACATTTTGGAGACTCTGTATTCCTCCCAACTGACGTTATTGCATGTCCTCATCCAATCTAATGCCTTGCTTAATCATGATCTGCTTTTGAATGAGCTTGGCTTATATCATATGTCCTTAAACTTTTAATTTGATGGTACTTGACAATTTTATTTCGTTTTGCAAAGTATTCCTTGTCATACATTGAATTGCAACATGTTTGGTTGGTTCTTGTGTGACAACCAAATCTTAATTGGTATTGGTTCTTGTGTTTCAATACCTTGTTTCTTTTTGTTACAACAAGATTCATTGAACATGTTTAAAAATGCATAAATCAACCATATAATATGTTCATCATTTAAACATTTATTTGCAAATCACATAACTTTTGAACCATAATGCAATCATAATTGATTAGGACGAGTATGTTAGGATGAAATGAAGTGAAATGGAATGAAGTGATATGGATGTCCTTTCCCCTCAACTAAATGTGTTTATGGTTTTTTTCAAATGAGAAAGGAAATATGGTGAAGTATTTTCCAAAAATTATACTTTTAGTATTCAAGGAATTTTATGATTAAAAGCTAGAAAAGAACATACCTTTACTTACCTAGGAAGTGGACAAACTGTGCATATGTAGAGAAGTTGTAGCTGCTACTGGATCATGGAATAGAATGTATAATTTCATCTACTTCTTAATTGCATAAATAGTGGACGAGGTGGTGAAAGTGGATTCTTTATTGCTGCTGCTAAATCTACTGTATATGCTGCAAAATGCTGAATGATATACTCTTCACCTACTAGAAAACCTGATGGTACAATTCTAGTCGTGTGAATGAATGTGCTACTGTCGAGCATGAAGAGAAGTCATTGTATTACTGACCATTTATGAACGCCATTAACCAATGTGAGGCAAACTTGCCATTAATGTCAATGAGTACCAAGGTACCTAAGTAAATCTTGCAAAGTGCGAATAGATGAGCTGATGTCGAGCCACTTTCAAAATCCAATGATTAAGGGACATTGATGTATTCCCATGATTGTCGGCGAGAGAACTTGTCGTTGATGCATACAAGCTTCAAGGTACTAATAAGGATTCTAGCTGTGAACCTAGATAATGTGTTGATCTCGATAGGCCAAGACTTGTTAGAAGGGAGGCCTTAATGAATCCCCCATCATCTAACGCGAGTATGAAATAATTATTTTGGAAGGACTATGAATGAAATTTTGCAGTGGATCAAGGTTTATTTAATGGAAATGAAAACGACAAGAGGGTAAACAAGAGAACGGAAAGCAAAAGGACAAATCAACATGTAAGTGAGCTGAATGTCTCTATGAATGGAAATTAAGAAAAATGTGAATGGAAAATGTGGAGGAAACATGCGACTCTTCACAAGGAAAATGGTGATGATGATGCTTTAGCAAAAATGCTTAGATAGATTGTGAGTTTGGAGAGGAAAAATGATGGTATTTATGAATGATAGAAATGGATTTAATTGGTTTATGTCTCTTGAAATTGGTCGTAGAAAACCAATCATGCATAAATTGGCCTCCTTCAATTCTTCGATTGTCCTGAAACCTGAAAACAAACATGGCACTAACATTGCAACAAACATAAGTGTGTTCAAAGAGAAGTGATCAATTTCTCTAGGTACATACGAAAAATTTGCATAATTAACAAGTTCATGATGTGTCTTCATTTCAAATGGCTAGTCCAATTTCATAATTGCTATAATAAATATAATTTCTAAAATGATGATATGCACAATTTCCTCAATTTATGTTTGAATCATAGCATTTGATAAAGATAAGGAACTATTATTTGTGAATGCTTAATGGATCCTTCAAAAGAATCTTTGATAAAAAATTCATCAACCGATCTTGCAGATGAAGCGCCTTCATAGTTCTTCTTCTTTCCTGCATCATGCTTGAAAACATAATCATTACACAAAACCAATAAATTTTGATCATGATTTTCTGATTAGAATGCATTGTTGACAAGTAGATTATTGAGTTAAATATATAGCTGCAGAATTGTGGTTTAGTTGCAAAATTGCGCAGTTTCTGTAGCTAAAATCCTGAACAGAGAGTTAGGTACACATAACTATGCATTTTGTTATGAACAAATGACTTAATCCAATCTTCTTAAAATTGATACAATGCCTTCTTTAAGAAAAAAAAAATTAGCAATTATATAATATATATATATATTATATATATATATATATTAGATATATATATATGTTTAATTTTAATTTTTTAATTTCTTGCTTCAACATGTGTAAGTGAATCATCTCAAAAGTTCGTCTTTTTTTTTTTTTTTACTTCTCCATTCATGGAATTGAATTTCATCATTTTTTATGACAATTTTCCATGGCAATTTTCTTTAAAAAAAATAAAACTGATGAAATATTTACAAAATTTAAAAAGTGAAAAACAAACATCTGTACAAACCTAAAGTATATATACAAACATTATATTTCATTAATACAAAATATAACAAACATAGCAAAATCAAACATTACAATCATGTTATTAAAAAAAAACACTACGTAACAAAAACATAAAACATAACAAAAAAAACACATATAACATTTTATTAAAAGAAAAACACGACCTAACAAAAACATAAAACGTAACAAAAAAACACATATAACATTTTATATAAAAAAACACTACGTAATAAAAACATAAAACATAAAAACATAAAACATAACAAAAAAACGATCTTAACAAAAACAAAATTTTCCATGTAAAAAAAACCGTTTTCATGTGTGAAATCTAAAACATGTTAAATAATTTTGACTGGGCAGTGTGAATGCATTTTCCATGTGACTTGAACCTCAATGAAAGGAGGAGATTCTATCTGCAAAAATATGCTTTACTGCCAGAACAACTTCCTCCTTCAACTCAGTCGCAGTAGTAGCATACTACGGAGCCAAGTGCCGACAATGTGCATAAAATTTGTAACTGTTTTCTTTGCTGAAGCTGCTCTCTTTTCAACACCATGACATCTTTCTGATGGACTCAATCAAACTTGATTTGTTTCCACGATTTGCAGGATAAAGACAATAAGTAAAAAACTATTTTTCCACGTATCCTCGAAAATAAGTCTCTAAATAACCTGGAATATCTCCGAATTGGTTATGAATTTTAGAAATTCACTCTTGGGTAATGTAATTAACCTTGTTCTAAGAAAAAACCATGTTTCAGTTTTTAGAAATTCGTTTTTATTTGGCTAGAAAATGCATTTTAAGATGACATGTCAAAAGTTGCTACGCATTTCCTCTACTCAGGTAACTGCTGGGTTTTCCAGACTGGAATTAAATAATGGCTGTTGCTTTTCCTATGAAAATTTGCCAACATCAAGCTACTATGAATTTTGTCTTTCTCCGAAATGGGTTTTGAAAATGATGATGGATTGGAACAACTGAAATCAATATGCAATCCTGAAATTAAGTTTGCTAAATCCTAATTTGTTCAGTGCCACTATGCTCGATTGAAGTTGAGGTGTGTTGATTCTCACACAGATTGGAAGGTCCTAGTGAATATATTTCTAGTTGGTAGGCTGGTTGGGATTGCAGGAATTCATTCGAAACGGTGCTTATTGCTAATGCTTTATGGGTATGAGAGTATGTATAAGTCAAAACATCTATGCCACTGTGCGCCAGTCAGATCCTCTTTCCCAATTTGACCCTTATGCCTTAAGCCGTCCTCAGCCCATCAGACTTGTCTCAATACATTGTTTTTGGTATGAAGTTGAAAACCTATTCCTGGTGCCCTTCTACGTACATCCGCTCTCTCTGATGACCTATGGCTTTAAGCAGCAGTGGGGCATAACTAAAAAAAGAGAAAATTGCCTTCAGATTTGATCCTTAACACCTACAGTTATCAACAGCTACAACAAAAGATGCCAAAAATGCTAGATATGCAGCAAATTAGATCAGATTCAAAGCAAGATCTTTTACATTTTTTTAATATTTTTTTATTATGATGGATTTTTGGATTTGGATTCCAAATGCAATTGACTTTTTTTTTTCGTAGGTTGCATGAATTGTTAATTCTCTCAGAAAATGAAGATAGTAAATAAATGAAGATAGTAAAAAGAGAATTGATTTTTTTTTTTTTAATTAATTTCAAAACCTTACATCTTCGTTATAAAAACCATATTTTTTTTAATAAACACAAAAATGAATATGTTTTTCTCTCTTTTTTTTAATGAAAATCTAACATTGATATATATATATAATATTTATATATATACTATTAATTAAATCAAAAAGCATTTTTTTTTTTTTTTTTTTTTTTAGAATTTTATGTTAACGAAAAAATGAAAGAAAATAAATAAAATTCTAAAAGATTTTAAAGTCTAACAACTTAAAAAAAATGCAATCAAGAACTTAAAAAAAATGTAATCAAGCTTTTTTATTTCCCTAATTTATCTACTTGAAATATATATATATGTGTGTGTGTGTGTGTGTGTGTGTGTGTGTGTTTCGAATGGAGCCATTTATGGATTAGACTTTCTAGAACGTTCATATCCAAATTTGCAAAATGTACCTGATTGTGTATGAGGACATGAAAAATCATTTTAACCTTTAGATTTTCCGCAAAGATCTCTTGAATAACAGATGAATGTTGTGGTTCAATCGTGTTTGGATATCATTCCTCAATGTAGTCCTTGTGCTCCAAAGAATGTTTGATCTACATTCTAGATCATTTGTCCATAAATGGTTAATATCAATATATATATATATTATATATAATTAAATATATTTATTATATGATATATATATATATGATATGCAACTAAATGATTTATGCATCTACATTCTTTAATCATGCATCTAGAAAAAAGACTAAAATGAACTTTAGAATGAAAGCTAGTTCCTATGCACACTTCCTCGACAACAGCGCCAAAATGTTGAGGTAAATTAATTACCTATCATTTAATTATCAACCTGGGGGTTTCGTAAAACTTGCGAAGCATGTGTGCATTGTATATGTTAGAAATTAACTTCCAATTTAGATCAAATTAACTATGAAACCAAATAATGACAAACCAAATTCACCTATTCTAATTCACCAATCAACTCAAAAGAAATTATAGCACAATTATAGTACAACGCGTAGAATTGAAATCTTAATCTTTTAATCTTGGAGGAATTGAAAAGCACACCACTCTTTCAGAAATGAAAGCAAAAACAATCATTCGTAACCTCTAACATAAGAAAAGATATGCAAGCAAATAAAAACAAATGCTCTTAACTTCTAGGTAGAAAGCAAATAAAAACAATCACTCTTAACCTCTCACACAGGAAAATATATGAAAGCAAATAAAAACAAATGCTCTTAACTTCTAGGTAGAAAAGAAA